>JAHNEJ010000940.1:0-258133 GCA_022559845.1 Amorphophallus konjac
CTTCAGTTCAGTTTCTTCAGTTGATAAAGTCTATACATCCACAGTGGACTTTGAAGTCTATACATTGGGCCTTACATTCCAACTCTATACACTGAACCTTCGTTCATCAAAGCCTCAAGTCTGTATAGCGTGAAGTCTACATTTAGGCTTCACGTTTTCAATGTCTGTACAGTGGCTTTCGCATAGGCAAGTCTGTACATCGGGCTCCTTCTAACTAAGTCTATACACTCCCTCACACTATACACACTCAGTCTATACAGCATGATCGTCTTTTCAAGTCTATACAGAGTTCTTCACTTAAACTGATGACTTATCCGATACTCTGTCTGACAGGTGTTCTGATCGTGAAGCTTATGGAGGGCACGTGATTCGAGGCTGGAAGGGCAGACAGGCTTGTGACACATGTGCTGAAGCTGGCTGAGAGGCTAACACGTGGACACAGCAAATCAAGAAAGAAGCTCCTGGATTATTCTGGTGCGTCAACGCATTGAGCAAGTAGCGTCGACGCAGCAGTTACAAAAAGAGAACCAATGGGTTACTGGGTTACTCAGATGCGTCAATGCCACCCACTTGCAGCGTGGACGCAGCAGTTCAAGTAACTCCTTGCAACCTCTGGAGTACCCTGGCAGCGTCGACGTTGTAGCTCGTTGGGTCGACGCAGCAGGTTGATGGAACGACACCTTTTAGCTGCTAGTACACACCGATGCGTCAACGCAGCAGTGAAGCGGCGTCGACGCAGCACGCCCATCTGCTGAAGACATGATCACTGGATCATCGATGCGTCAACGCCATGGGCTGATGGAGTCAACGCAGCAGTCTTGAGTTTTGCTAATCAAACGTCTTTGAATTGTAGGGCACGTGATCCAAGGTGCCTGGCTCGTGAACCAAATGCTGACACGTGGATGGAATTGTCTCGAAGCTGGCGGATTCCATTGGGCGGGAAAGCATGGAATCCACGCACCCTTATCCACCTGCTGCTGTTATATATATTAGTCTTCATCTTCTGTATAGGCTGATAGAGATTGGAAAAGTCTGTACATCCTGCTTGAAGCAGCAGCCACCGAGATCCACTGTGAGAATAAAGAAGAAAGGCAGAGAAGAAGAAAAAGAGAGAAGAAGAAAAAGAGAGATGAGTTGAGAGAGAGTTATTGTGAGAGCTTGTGAATCAGTCTCTTGGTCCAGTTACCAGAGCTGATATTGCTCAACCTTGAGCTACAGTCGTTTTGGTTTTCTTCCATTCGATTGTGTGTTTCGTTTGTTTTCAGTCGTTGTCATTTTCCTTTGAAAACTCTTGTTCTATCAAGCTGTTAGTCAGCGGGATCAAGCTGTGAGGCAGCGGGTTGCAGAGGTGTTCCTCTGGTCGGCTAAGCTGTAGTGCCCAGCAGAGCAAGCTGTGATGCTCAGATGTTGCAGAGGATGTTCCTCTGGTCGGGATAAGCTGTAAGCCCCAGCCGTTGTTGGCAAGCTGTAGAGCCCAACAGTTTGAAGCTGTGTATCAGCAGTAATCCACATTCGAGTTGAATGTGGGGTGGACGTAGGTCGGATTGACCGAACCACCTAAAAGCCTTGTGCCTCTCGTGTGTTTGATTGCTTGTTCAGCAGATCTTGTGTGTTTCATTTGGTGCATTGGCTGTGTTCGTCTAGTGTTCTTCTAATTCCGCATTTGATTCTATGCCAAATTTTTAAATAGCCAGTTGATCTATTCACCCCCCCTCTAGATCCACATCCTGTGGTGATAGAGTCTTCCATCTAACTTCAACAGATCTGGCCTAAGCTTACCCCCCGCATTCTAGTTTCCTTTTCAGGATTGAGACTAGTACCCCGGGTATGGCCCTGGTAGAAACACCATCATGAAAATCTGGACCTTGGTCAGGGTTTGTCATCTCATTGCATGCCAACCTCGGGACTCTCAATACGATACGGAGGGCTCACGTTGCTAGGGGAAAGCACTGATTTTCAAAAATCTAAAAACAATATATTTTCAAAATCCAAAAACAACATATATTTTCAAAATCCAAAAAACAACATATATTTCAAAATCCAAAAACATCATATATTTCAAAATCCAAAAACAACACATATTTAAAACACCAAAAACATCAAAAGTCCAAAATCAAACAAAAAAATCACATATTTCAAAACCCAAAAACATTAACTATTTTCCAAAATCTCACAAAAATTCAAATATATTTTCAAAATCCAAAAATACCATCATATGCATCGCATTATTTCTATTATGTTTCCCGCCTATTTAATAAGGCTCCACCCCTTGACCAAATATCAAGAAACGGTCGTTATCTAACTTGCTTCAAGGCAAGGGGTTGAGTCTAAGAACAGATTTAACTTGTTCCATGTTTAAGTGTGTGCAGAATGCAGGATCAAGACCAAAGCTCAAATCTCACAACTATGCAGGTTCAAGACTGTGACGCGCCAGGTACAGGCCATCACACTCATCTAATGGTCCATGCTAGACCGTTACATCTCTTTAGACCTTCGCTTCGATTCTCTCAGTAGCTCTCTCTCTAACGGCCTGGGGCGCGACCGCTATTCTTCCTAACGGTCTATCGTTAGACCGTTACTTCCTCCAAAAACCCAAACCCTCAGGTCTTTCACTCTGACGGCCTATCTCCCCACCGTTATATCCTTCTAACGGCCCTTCTCAGATCCGTTACACTCTCCAGAGGCTCTATTTTCCAGGCCATTCTAAGCCAAGTCAAGCCACAACTCGTGCTCATTCGATTAAGGCAATCCCATCTCATTCAATTGAACTTTAATGCCACATAAGATTAATAACAATTCCAACTCTGATTGTCAATTACATCATTTATGAGCAAAATCAAGTTACATTCAGCTTCTTATCCGCAAGAGGGCGGATCTTCCTCAAATCTTTGAGGTAGCCACGGCGTTCTTCGTCGTTCTCTCCCACTTCTTCTTGCCACGGACGCACCTTGCTGATCTCCCACATGGTCAGCGCGTTCCAAACTGTTCTTTCATCTTCCTCGGTCCCCATCTTCCTAGCTAGAAGGGGAGGGTAGTGTGATAGTGAAGGAACTTCAGTCCGAGGTAGTCCGATCTGAAGATGGCACAGGTGCGGGTTGTAGATCGCCATCGTAGTATTTCCCACTAGCTGGAGGTCCAGGCCTTGACGCCGCGGTGTCCTAAGAAGAGTGCTCTGAAGGATTCTTGGTCGCATGATGAATTTCTCCATTGGTAAAGTACTGAAGAAGAGGCGCCATTCATCCCGAGTTTTCTTATCCACCGTCTTGCATTCAACCTGTGAAGAAAATCCAGATGCCCCTCCAATGAAGAAGAGAGGGTGGCTCCCGAAGATCCGGCTAGTAGAAGTAATATCCTCCTTTGGTTGGAATTTGATTCTCACTCCCATCCAACACTCGAGGAGTATCATGGAGCCAAACAAAGATCCTCCTAGGCAAGCGGAGCTTAGTCCTTCATAGAGATATGAGAGGATCGCTTGAGAGATGGACATTCCCCGCCATAACCCACTCATGATGCTGAGATTTTGGATATCTAAGAGGTGGTCTGTTGTAGTAAAAAGGAAGACTCCACATAAGTAAACCGCCACCGCCTTGGCTATTGCTTCATGCCTCTCCCACTTGTTTTTGTAATGAGACACTATCCATTGCGCCAAGGGTATCAAGTGTATGTGGTGTGGGCTGATCATGGTCCTCATGTCCTTTGGATTATGGATGAAATCACTCAAGATCAAGTACGGGTCGATCGGTTCAACGGTATAGCAAACTAGGTCTTCATCCCCCACCTTAGTCTTAGGAAGGGCTAGGTAGGTTTCTACTTTCTCTAATAGGACTGTTGCTTCGAAGGAAAGGAAGATGAAGGTATGTGTTTGTGGATGCCACAATTCTATGAGGGCTGAAATACTAGGCCAATCTAATCATAATTTCTAGAAATTCTTGCCTAAAACCAAGAGAGGTTGAAGGTGCCACGCTTTAAGGATTGATGTAACCTCTAAAGGGAGTGACTTAATTTACCATGGGAGCCATCCACTTCAAATTAGAATAGCATCTTGGACCAGGAAGAGGCTAAGAAGAAGAAGAAGATCATGAGAAGGAATTGAAGTGCAGAAATTTCTGAACTTGGTTAAGTCATAGAGCTTACCACTCTTTGAGCATTAGAGCTTAGATGCTTAGGAATTGAGGTCAGCCTTTGCAGCTCTCCGTGCTCTTTTCTTGCAGCCTTAGGTCCGGTGTAGACCTTCTCCTCCATGATCATCATCTCGAAGCTTCTCTTCATCTTGTTTCCTACCTTTAGGAGAGGTTCTTTAGCCCTTCTAGCAGAGAATTCAGCAAAGATGCGATTTTGGCTAGAGTTTCAAAGTTTTAAAGGCTTGCTTTTGGCTTTAAAGTGATAAGATTTGGATTAGAAGGCTTTATCTTAAGTCTGGGAGAAGTCTAGAGTGGATTGAGGGTTTCTTATCTCGGATTTTGCCTCTCACGGCACAATCCATCTCGGAGTACGCTTCAGTCTCTAACGGTCTATCGTAGGGCCGTCACTTTACTCTGACGCGCCAGCTCTGTGCCGTCACATTTCCTGTGGGTTTAATTTAGCCCAATCTCGTTCTGTCAATCTTGACGGTCTAGCATCAGGCTGTTATCTTTGATGACGCATGGCCTCTAAACCGTTACATTATCTGCCGTTCAGTTTTGGCTTCTTCTTGGTCAATCATTCTCAACGGTCTTGCTCATGACCGTTATCTATCTCCGACGCACTGCGCTTGAACCGTCACATTTCCTGCACATCCCAGGCATACCCAAGTCTGTACATCATTTGAAGTCTATACATCCCATGCATACCCAAAGTCTGTACATCATTTTAAGTCTATACATCCCATGCATACCCAAAGTCTATACCTTCCTCGTCCAAAGTCCATACATTCTTCAAGTCTGAGCGTCCTTTGATAAAAATGAAGTCTATACGTCGTTTGGTCGTCTGCACTCCAATGTCTATACATCACTTTGGCAAGGTCTGTACACTTAGGAGTATAGTCAGTGCATTCATAGTTCAATCCTGCTCTGCCATCTTTAACGGTCTAGCATTTGGCCGTTACTTATCTCTGATGCCCCGGCTATGGACCGTCACTCTTCCTGCTGCTCAGTTCTAAAAATTTGGGCTCTGTCCTATCTGAAGGCCTCCATATAATGCGTTACTTGCTCCTGACGGCCTGAACCTAGACCGTTACATTGTCTGCTGCTGAGATTGTGCTATTCCTTTCTGCCTCTATTCAGACTTGGCGGTCTCACACACTTTCCATTCTATTCCTCCTGTCCATCATTTCATCCACACATCATCTCATCCACACTTTTTTCATACACACATGTCCACATACATTTCCTACATTTTCAATCACATTCTCACATGCATCTCTTGCATTTTCACATTCACGCATTCGTTTCTGCATTCACACATCCATTCATTCATATAAAAAGAAGAACAAACAAAAGACCAAAAAGAAATTTTCATCATTCATTCCATAAGTCATGTACAAGTAAAGTGATAACAAAAAAAAAAACAATGCATCACTCGGCCGGTTTTTCTGCCGGGCCATCGTCATCTCCACCCTCCGGCTTCCTCGCCGGTGGTGCTATGAAGGCACTCTCCTCCTGCTGACCCCTCTCTTCCCTTTCATTCCTCCGTTGGCTGGAGGAGCTGACAAGGTAGTCCGCCACTGATCCAGCACGAGCAGCACTCCTCGACGCCCCGCTCTGAGAAACGCTCCGCTCCGGTCCTCGGCCCATCATCCGTATAGTCCTCTCCAAGGTCCGGACCTCGGCCTTCATGTCATGGGCCTCGAGTCGCGCAGCCCTTGCCTCGGATCGGTATCTCTCGAAGTCTGTCGTCTGTGTAGCCGTCCGCGCAAGCTCTCCTCTCAATCGGGCCACCTCTGCTCGTAAGACCTCTGCCTCAGTCTGAGCTAGTTTCGCCTCGGCCGCTGCTGTGGCTAGCTCTCTCGCCTGTAGTTTGCATTTCATATGGTTAGTCACATAAGCATTTAAAAAAGCATTTAAGTCAAAGCATTTAGCATCCTACCCGGTCCACGAGGGTGGCCTCCGCCTCCTCGGCCCGGGCAATCGCTCGGGCGAACTCGGCATCCCGCTCAGCTCTGTCCCCGGCAGGCTGTGAGGAAGACGATGGGGCATCCGGTCCGGCTCTTTGGGCTCCCTCGGCCCGCTGCATTTAGAAGTCATAGTCAGTCATCATAATCATCATCATGATCATTTTAATCATTTTAAGTCCGGGAATTTTACCAGAAGCTCCAAGGCGGTCCGGTACTCGTCCCGCTGCTGGACGGTGGCATGGAGTAGCCCCTCGAGCTCGACTATCCTTCCCTCGGGGTGTAGCTGCATTTTAGAAAGTATATGAGCCGGTACATCTAGCATTTTGCATTTTACATCATATAGGAAGAATTTAGGGTTTAGAAGTTGCATACCGGTTGTCGGGTACCTCGGTACACCCGGTCCCCGTACAGTCGAGCGAAGGCTTTCAAGTACGCCTCGTCGCTCTCATCCCGCTCCCTCACTGCTCTGCCCCGCTTGTTCTAATCATGGACGTACTTCGCCTTCCGGGCGCACCAATCTATATCGCCTCTAATTCCCTTCGCTGACTTGCCCGGGCGCTCGTCACTGCGGCGTGGAAAGGTCACCTCAGGCTGGTGTAGTCCCTGAGTCCGCAAGATTAACCGGTAGTGGAGTGGCTTGATGATATGGATGCAGTGCAACCATATGTCTCATCCCCGGTAAGAAAGGGCTGCCTCCACCCATGGTTGTCCCTCGTAGCTCTCGCCTCTGTACGGGGTCCATCTCACCTGAAAGCATGTTAGTCCATTCATATTAGTCCATTTATCATCGTTTAAGCATTTAGGAAAGCATTTTTTTTTTAGTTCGGGCTTACCGCCGTGTGTGGGAAGGAATCCAAGTCGTCCTGGATCGCCCGGGTCAATCTGATGATCGACCCCGGGTCCCTCGCGACCACCCATCGCCTCGCGATCGGGATGCGGCCGGCGTGGAGTAGTGTGCCTCTCCCGATGCCTGGGAGGTACATGTAGCTCCAGATCTGCATGTTAGAAGTCTAATGTCAGTTGCATAATCATTTGCATTTGCATCATCATAATCATATAGAAGGCATTTAAATTGCATTTACATGTAGGAAAGGCGAGAAGCCGCCCAGCATCGTCTGTCGGTCCGTCATGCTGAGGGACTCAAACAGGAAGGCCAAGACTGCCGCTCCCCATGCGTATTTCCCGACTCTGCCCAAATCCTGGATCATCGATAGCAGCCTGCAACTGATGGCATCTGCCCGAGTCGAGAACAGGAGCTTCCCGAACAGTAGCATAAGGAAGCGCCTCAGGATGCGATCTCCCTCTGGTCCCGCCTCTACCGCCACTCGTGGGCGCACCTGGTCAATCACTGTGCCGAGATGCTCCTCTGGTAGCTCTCCCACGGCTATCGCTGCTCCCCTCAGTCCTAGGCTCTCTTGCAGTACTGATCTCGAGAGCTGGGATGACGTCTGCCCCGGTCTGATCAAATCTAGCCCCAGCAACTCCTGGGCCATCTCTTGGTAGTCTCTGTACGTCCATCCTATCACTGCGGCTCCGTGCACCCGCAGTCCGACAATCCTCGCCATGTCTTCCAACGACGGAATCATGTGACCCCATGGGAAGATGAACGCCCTGCTAATCGGATCCCATCTCTCGTGCAAAGCGTATAGTAGTGGCATGTCCATCCAGATCACCTCGATGCTCAGCACCTCGGCGAACCCCATGCCGGCCAATCTCTCTCTCTGGTAATCGGGTAGTGCCTGGTACACCGCCCGGATCTGGAGCCAAGAGCTCTTCGTCCGTCTCTTTCCCTGCATGCATTTAGAACATAAGTTAGTCAATTGCATCATAGAATCATTGCATAAGCATTTAAAATGAAAAATAAAACAAAAAATTGAATATGTGAAAAACACAAAAAAATAAGTTCTGGCCTCTGGTGGTTATAACGGCCCTAGGGTGGGGCGTTACTTGTCTCTAACGCACCAAGGGTGGCGCGTTAGGCTTGTGACGGTCCCTGGAAGGACCGTCACATTCTCTGCTAGAGGGCATTTTTTCCCTTGCATTCCGTGGCTTTCCCACTTTGGCCAAAAGGCCTACAATCAATCCTAATGGGTTCATAGACCCATTTTCTACCCCCCATTCACACATGCATCCACAGAAAAACCGTAAAAAAATTAAAATTTTGGAAAATGGGGTGGGCGGCCTACCTCTCGGTCTTGGCCCCTCTTCCTCTTCTTCTCTTGTTCCTTGGGTTCTACCTCATCCAGGGGAACCTCCCCTTGATCCTCCTCGGCCGTGGGAACATCCTCCTCCACCCTTGGCTCTCTCCTTGCCCTAGTTTCTTCCTCCACGGGCGGGACGGTCTCTCGCTCTATCCGGCGGTGAAGGCGGCGAATCGCCTTCTTCTTCATCCCTCTCTCCCTCTTCTTCGGTGGCTGGGAACCCTCATCGCCGACCATCTGGGTGGTGGTCGCCGGTGGTCTCCTCGGTTGGGGTTTTGGGGTTTAGGGCGTTTTGAGTTGTGAATGAATGTTGAATGAAGATTGAGCCGTTCGGTTTGTTTTTTTTGAACGCTCAGGAAATGCGACGGTCTGTCGTCCGACCGTTACACTCTCTGACGCGTATTCCTTTGACCGTTACATGGATTTGAATTGTTTCATTGAAGAATATGAACCGCCATTGATCTAACGGCCCTGCCCTGGTCCGTTACTTTGTGTGACGCCCTTTCAGTAGACCGTTACAGCTTGCAAGTTTCTTAATGAATAAATTGGTCTATTTGATGCTGAAATGATTACATTTTCTTCCATGGTGCATATTATTAATTCTTTTCATGCGTACAAATGGTTATGCCCTGTTTCATGCTCATATCCATAGTTGGCTAACCTCTTTATTCATGAATGAAGTTATGAACATCATCATGCTTTGACATTCATCAGGCAGGTAAGTCAGGTATTGTATCTCGTTCCCCTGTCCCTTTAATGCATTACTATATGATATCTATGATATATTACCTCGAGAACCGGCTGGTCATTCAGGTGTTCTGGGATCTGATGTTCCCCTTAAACAAAAATGATGATGATCTAAGTTCACATGTTTACTCGTTGGATAGGCCGTTAGGTTGGAAAAATTTGGGGACGATGGTTCTGTCTTGCACGCCGTGGTTGCAGATAGTGTCCTGACCCTGATTTCTCCGGTCTAGCAATATTATTCTCGAGTATCTTGTTATTTTATTCTTTCTTTGCATTCGTCTTGATGATTTCTTTTTCATTTAGCCCAGCATACATCATCCGCATATTTGAGCATTCATGATCTTCATCTGTTCGAGGTATCTCAATGATGGTGAATAGCTATGTTTTTGATCCCGAATGAGGAGAATCATTCCACTCTGAATTGGAAGGTTTTCTTCGATCTGTCGCTTGATTTGGTTGGCTGAAGATTCATGTCTGGAGTTTAGTCAGTTCTCTTTCCTTTCCTTTGCCTCCGGCGGCTATCCGTGTTTCCTTTCCTTAGTTGTTAGTTTCTCCAAACTTGCATCCTTTGGTTAAGCTATTTCCTTGTGATCAGTTTGAAGTTTCCCAGAAGATTCCTATCGCTTGTTGGTAAAGAACGGGTGTCGTTTTACCTTAAACGCCCACTTTTTGGTCCACTCCGCTTCATCTCCATGTTCCATTTCGCTTTCGCTTCACCTCCGCTCGCTCCCCTGTAAAGAGGACGTTAAGGAGGGGCATCTGTTGACACCCGTTTTATGACCGATAAGTCGGGTCATCTCCTTGTTCATTCTATGTGATGCTCCAAGTTATTCATTCATTCGTTGAGTCTCCTTCATCAGTTTGAAGTTTATTTCATGGGTCTTCTCCTTGGTTGAGTAGGGTTCCACGATTTCTTGATTGGGATGAAGCTTAGCAAGCTCCTATCTCATTTTTCAATCCTTATTATTTCTAACGGTCTACACCTGGGGCGTTACATCTTATAACGCATGTGCCCATGGCCGTTATATCTTGAAGAGTCCTACGATTTAAGGGCTTTGTTCCAATCCTTATCTTTGGCCTATCCATTGAGTATAACGGTCTGTCGTGTAGCCGTTACTTTCATCCAACATGTCCAGCCATGGCCGTTACTTTCATTCAAGAGCCCTATTGTTTTGATCTTCTTCCGTTGATCTTATCTCTTTTCAAATAAGGTTGAATGTGACGGTCTCTCCCGGGCGCGTTATTTGCCTGTGACGGTCTGTCGAGCAGCCGTTACATCAAACAGAGAGTCCTGGTAGTTCAGGCCTTTTCTCTGCTACTCCGTGGTCGAGATAAGAGTTTGATCTGATGATTTCTCTTCCAAATCTGATCCTCAGAACCTTCTGTTTGTTTCTATGGACTCTTGGTGATATTATCTTCGAGAGTTTGCTAAGAGTTATCCTCTTTTCTTGCTGGATTATCCTCTGTTCGACCAGAGATTTTGAGGGCCTATAAATAGAACCCTTGACTTGATGGCCAAAAGGGGGAAGATCTGGAGTTTACGTCGAAGTGCTGCCGCATCCTGGAGCCACATCCAACCAAGGAGAATTGTTCCTCACGTCCATCTGCTTCACGGTGAAGGGAGTATTCGTTTCATTATGTTTGAGTCTCCATCGTTGTCATCTTGTGTTCTTCTTCCTCCTTTTCCTCAAAGCATTGTCCCTCTTCTTTCTCTCACATTCTGCATCTATTCTCATCATCTAAACATATTCCTATCTTTTAAAACGCCCAGAGGGGTTAAAAAATCAAAACTTTCCCGGTACTTCCCTTTCCTTTTGAATGATCTTAATTTCCTTAAGAATTGATACTATGCTTGTTTAAAGGGCTGATCTGGGTTTGTTTTCTTGTGTTTCACGTTCCTTGGCAGGTTTACAGGTTCATCAAACGAGGCCCAAGTCTTCTGGCCGGCTGGAAGATTTGGAGTTCAAAGAATTCATAAGCTATTTTTACAGGTTGTCTGACGGTCTTGAGAAGACGCGTCAGGTTCATATAACGGTGCATCGGGTGACCGTCACACTCTTGTGACGCACAGGGTCTGGACCGTTACATTCAAGGCTGATCTGCAGATTTCACTAGTTTCTCTCTCCCATGGGCGGGTGCTTCATCCACCTATTTCCAAGGTATTTTCAAGTCCTTGACTTGTTTTTACTTTGGTGGCGATCACGTTCTTTCCTTAGTATTGGGCATTGATTTCTCTCTCATATCTCTTATTTCGTTTGCTTGTTCCACCCACGCGGTGTGTTTTATTTGCTCTTGCTCCACGCCCCGGCGTGTGTTTTTCTTTATTTCTTTAGATTAGTTTGGTTGAGATAGCATTGCCCATGCTAGAGCTTGTTCGGATTGCCTATGTTCATGGTTCACATGTCCTTGGGTTGATTGAGATCATTGATTTTTGCTTATAATCTTTATCATACATCACAAACCCACAAAAATAAGGAAGTAAATAAATCAACATCCCCGAGGGAGACAATCCTTAGGGGGATGGGAGAAGTTGTAAGACGACATAATCGGAGGTGAATTGAACAAGGGATTGAATTAAGAATGGGAAGGCGAACCACCCTTAGGAGATGATCTTGAGGGTGTGAGACAGCTCCACATACACTGAGCTCCTGGGAAGAAGAAGCAAACAATCCTACCCAAAATCTAAACAGCACTGAAGTGATGCACACACAAGAGAGAGAAGAGACGAGAAGAGAAACAACCAAGTGAACACTCAAATTATGGATGATGCACGATAGATCTTATGAATCTTTCCTTGTAGGACCTTAGTGGGTTAATTAAGATGTGAGTTCACTCAACCATAAGGTACCTAACCAGGTGAGAAATGGGGAACTGGCTGACTCTAAAGGGACTCTCTCTCGCGGATGCAAACCCTAGACTGGGGGTGGTACGGTACAACCTGCCCGGCGTCCGTGTGGGAATCCACGGCTCACGGGGACTTACGGAGGCCCTCAGCAAGGTCACCTAGTCAGCTCCAAGGAGTATGGAGATGAGAGGAAATCCTACCTCAGTAGGAATGCAACTACTAATGAAGAGTATGTATGCCCCTATGCGCACTGGAGTGCATGCAAAATCTAGCCTAGATCTAGCAGACAATGATCAAGCAAATATGAGAAAATGACATGAACACGATCATGCAACAATATAACAACAGTAGGGCGAGATCCAAACAGCACCAAATATATATGTAATGATATAGATCAATGAGCAAAATGTAGCCTCTGGTGTACTGTAGCAGTAAAGGACGGTCTGATGAAGACCGCTCAGGGTGCATACACGGTCTGTAATGGACCGTTTAAGGAGAGCAAATGGTCTAGAATGGACCGTGCTAAAGCAGCGAGTAACGCCAAAAAATAGAGAAAAACCACAAAATGCTGAAATGACCAAAGAATGAGACTCAGAAGTGTACCTGGATGAGTGGTCTTTCGACAGACCGCGTAGAGTCTAGAACGGACCTGAAACAACCGCGGAATATCAACAGAAATCACAAATCTAAACACAGCAACGTATCTGAGCCAGCAACGATGAACGGTCTATATCAGACCATGAGAAGAAGTGGACGGTTTATATAGAACCGCTGGGTGTAACGGGCTGGCGAAATAGGGGCTCTGTGATAATCACGGGACGATCAATCTCCAGCTGTTCAATAAAGTAGGCGGCTCACAAATGACCGCGTAAACTCCAGAGGATAGAACACAAGATGGGCCAAAGATCAACCTGAAATACTCAGAGAAGGAACTAACGAAACACACAAACGGGTCAGCAAAACACTAACACGATGGGCACTAGGTGTCCCACCATGATCGCCAAAAAAGAGGGTGTTGACATGTTTTCCTACTTTCCCCTTTTAATTATCCTTCAAAACCCCTTCTTCACTATGCTATTGTAAAGAAATAAACACTGTATAAAGAACAGGGGGAAGGATGTAGAGTGTGTGTGTGATCGCCACCAAGGTGCCGAATGTAAGCAAATACACCGTACCTTGGAAAGGAAGGGGAGACACTCGCCTAAAGAATGCAGTGCTACAGAATCAAATGGTCCTGGAGGAACCGCTTAGTGTAAGGAATGGTCGTTCGACAGACCGCTCACAGCGCCGAAGAGGGAAGCGGGACTCTGACGGGTCTAGCAACTGGACGGTTCGCAGAAAGCCGCTCGAAGGGCCTAAACGGCTCGTGAAAGGCCGCTCTAATCTGCAAACGGATGAAGCATGACCGTCCAAAGCTCCAGACTCCAAGGTTGGGGGACCTGATCCTCCACTCCTTCCGGCCGGCCGGAGGGAATGGGCCTCGCGTTGCGATGATGCTGACCTGCAAAAACAACGTATAGAACACAGAAAGAACCCAAGATAAGTACTGCGAAGTGTAGCAACTATAAAAGACTGCGTAAAATGAACTAACTAACATGAAATGGGGGATACCTGGGAGTTTTTAAACCCCTAGGGGCATCAAAAAGATAGGAGGGTGTGTGAGATGAAGTGTGATGATGAAAAACAAGGGTGAAGAACAAAGAAAAACAATGCATGCAACGACAAGCGAACGGTGAAACTATGAGAACAAAGACTCAAAACACTGAGTACTCCCTGAACCGGAGGCTTGTATGGACATAGAAAGCCTCTCTCCCTTACTGTAGGTCTCTTGAGAATTCCACAGAGCTTCGCCGTGACCTTGAAACCCCCCCCCTTTCAAAGCTTGACCTTAGGGTCTATTTATAGAGCCTAAGAAACTAGCCTCGAAATTAGGGTTTCCAATGAAAATCAACTTGAGATATCAACATAAAATATGTAGATAATATAATTATCTTCTAACCCGTTCAAACGGCACCCCATTTGGTTGAGAAACCGCGGAGAAATGGTTGGAACAAATCAAGGATAAAACCACGGATAGAGAGAGAGAAACCCTTAATTTTTCAGCCATCGAACCATTGAGCGGTCGTGCGATAGACCGCCCAGTCCATTGCGCGGTCGGTCATAAGACCATCCAACCTGTCGGTGGAAATTAAGTAAATAAGCAATATTATCCAAACATCCATCGAACTGCCCGATGATTTCACCGTTGGACTCTCATGAATTGGGCGGTTACAAATGGACCACCCAGACCATGGAACGGCCATAGCCCAACCGCCCAATGCATGTCGGTGGTAAATCAGAATAAATTAGATAATTATCTGAACAATCAATGAATCTGGGACTCTGAGATATGGACGGTCATATGCCGGCCGTTCAATCAATTTGAACGGTTATATGTAAACCATGCAAAAGCTTGTCGGTGGAAATTCAGAATATTACCTTAACATCCAGTAAATAGACACACGGTTCATAATCAACAGCTCCAAAATGGAACAGTCAAGCAATAGACCGCGCAATGGCTGGACACTTGAAATTTGATAAAATGTGATAAATCAAGCAAAATCAAGGCCCATTAAGCCCCAATTTGAAGCAAACCTAGTCCGGGAGGGAGGTACCCATAAAATAGGCCTAATAAGCTGCCTAAAAATAGTCCAATGAGTAATGGACAACTCGAGGCATCAATAAATGAGAGTAAGAGAAATTGATGGGAATCAAGCAAGCTGCCAGGCCGAAGAGCTCAACGAAGCTGCCAGGCCCAGGGATGAACACGCTACACTTGGGTAGCGTGACCTGGAGAAGGCGCCAGTCTTCCCTAGCGCGATCTCAGACAGAGACGCAGTGGCAGACGGTCCAACTTCCCAGTGCCGGAACTCCCAAAAGTCTTCGATGTTTGCTATTTTCCAAAGTTTTAATCAATGTGCTAGCGTCGTTTTGTCTTCCCCTTTCCCTATATATGTATCCCATTTCGTTTGATCAAAAATAAGCAATGAATCTATGAAAGTTTGATTTAGCCATGGCTATCTTCCCCAATCTTTGGAAACCCCCTTCATCCTTCCCTCTCCGGGTGCAAGGCCGAATTCTATTTCCCTGATCTTCTCCCTTTCCCCTTTAATGGAGGATGATCGAAGCCCCGGATGCATCGGCTCTGAGACGGGGTCGAGTGTGAGGCTCCATTCGGATCTTCATTCTTCTTCCACCAACATTCACCTTCCCTCACCACCGCCAAAGATGCTACTAAGGTCAGGATGGAGCTCGGTTGCACCGTCCCTGCGAAGGGTTCGAGTGAGAGGCCCCAGCCAACCTTCCTCACGGCCCTAGCATCATCTACATCCACCTTCCTTCCCTCGCCGCTCACCCCACATCCGCCTTCACCAAAGTTATCCTAGCTAGTATTATGTTGGTTTGATTTCAATTTTAGCATTCCTCGTGTGTTATCCATCGTCCTGGGTGCTTTCCCCTTGTGTTTTGAACCCCCGAAGTCATCCATGGGTGCCCCAACGTCAAGGGTCATCGTTCTGCCAATGAAGTGAAGTCCTGCGATCAATGACACCCAAGAGGGGGGTGAATTGGGTGTTTACCAATTTTACGAAAACTTTTGGCCTTTTTAAAATATATGATATAATGCTAATCAAGAGGTTCAAAACTGTTTGATCACAAATCAGATTTATCAAACTTAATTGATAAAGATATAGATTAAGCAAGATCTATGTAGATAAATCCGGAACAACAATTTACAGTAACACTCATGTAGAATGGAGGTAGAGGAAATGGATCAAACCACACAATTTAAATCACACTGCACAGCGATTTTTAAGGTGGTTCGGATGCAACGACGGCAGTCCTACGTCCACCCCTCACCAAACCGGTGAGGCTTCACTCGAGGATAAATCCCCAAACGGAGACGACGCTCCAACCACACACGCAGGACGACACCTGCCCACACACACACACACACGGAGACGAGATCTCCAACATGATCTGACAAAAAGGATCAACAAAATATACACACGCTGCAATAGATGCAGCACTCCACACACTAAAAAGACCGGATCTAAATAGATCCACACACACGTAGATCTAGGAAGCTCTACGTACACACACACAAATAGAACACAATGACCACACACGGCCACAGATTCACAACGATCCACACACACACAAATGTTTCCAGATTATAAAGAACACAAACATAAAGCCCAAAACACAAAAACAATGAAGCACGGTTTAGAAGACTCCTATTTTGGCTTCCAATGAGTGTATGATGTAGATTTTGAATGATGCTTCCTTCTTCACATGAAGGGAGCTTGAATGGCTTTAGATAAAGCTTGAAGAACTTGGAGATGGATGAATAAACCTTCCACGAATTTACTGTTCACGGAGCTACAGTAATTCTTTCTTCTCCCTTGGGCAGCCTTCCCTTGAATCCTTGATTGCTTGCTTGCTTCTACTCTTGATTGGAGCTTTGTTGGCTTCAGATTAAGCTTGAATGGCTTCAGATGGATGAAGGGATTGCTGGACGGAGTACTGTTCACGCAGCTCCTCTTGCTCTTGCAACAGCTCACTTTCCCCTTTTGATAGCCTCTTCTTTGATCTCTCTTTGTTTGTTGCTTGATTCTTCACTTCATAGATGCTTGTTGGCTTGAGAAGTACCTTGAATGGGTTGGAGATAGATGAAGAACTTGCTGCACGAAGTACTGTTCACGGAGCTACAGTACTCTCTTCTTCCTCCTTGGATAGCACCCTCTTGGTCTCCCTTGAAGCCCTCTTGGATGATTAGGGTTATGGCTCTAAATGAGATGTTATATAGCCCTTGAATGGTCCATGGACACCCCCCAGACCAGATCCACATTTTGTGGGTGATTTGGTGTCATTAGGATTAAAGAATTACAAAGAGAAAGGCTCTTCTTGAAGTGGAAAACAAAGTCAACTTTTGTTGGCTCGGGGCTGGCGGTCGACCTGCAGCTTCTGGCGGTCGACCGCTACTGAGAAAACTGTTGGCCGTTGGTTTCTGGGATTTTCGATTGACCTAAACTTCCTGGCGATCGACCGCTAGCTACAGTAATTTTAGGTCGACCAAAATTGTCCTTTAAGTCAACCTAAACCATTTTCTCCTAAAAATATACACATGCATAGTGTCAAGTTCTCACCATGAATCTTGATACCTTTACATATGGGATTGACATTCCATTTGAAACCTACATAAGAGAGTAAATGAAGTTAAGACAATGCAAGTTCAATCACTTCGATGCCATCTACCACTTTCAACCAAGATTCTCATGAAGCATTCATTTTGTGAATCCAAATGATCTATATATGCATCCCATTGACATCAAACATTCAACCAAAGATTATATACAAACCAAGGATCAAGACCATGAAATCGTTATCATTTGCCATCCGAACCATGCAAGTTTAGTTATCATCACGTAATCACTCATTAAGTTTAGTTATCATCAAAACCATAACTATTATGAATAATAATCATAACAATCATCAAAACCATAACTCAACAATCTCCCCCTTTTTGATGATGACAAACTTAGTGATGATGACAAATTTAATGATAAACTTAGGATGATATAATAGAATGGCACACATGTTCTTTTCCCCCTATCAACAATAGTCATCAACTTCTCCCCCTGTCAACAACAATCATCAATTTTTCTCCCCTTTGACATAATCAAAAAGCGGGATAATGTAAATCTTTCTCCCACAACAATAGTATCAAACGAGCTGGAAGAAACCAATGAAGTAAGAGCAATTCTTTCTCCCTCTTGAGGAGACCAAGATGTGATTATTCTCACACATCAATATGATACCATTTGAGGCAAATTCAGTCAAGCATGCATGGATACCAATTGAAGGTAATGATTGGCCTCATATCAGATTTTCACAAGCTGAGATAGTCAGCATGATAGCATGCAAATAAGAGAACCCATATCAGATGTTCACAACATGCAAGAGCACATCAAAAGATTTTCTTTTATTTTCAAACTTTTGATTTTTATATTTTCTGGAAATGCGTAAGAACCCAATGCAAGCATGTGATGACACTATGAATGCAAGCATGATAGCAATGGAAAGCAAAAACCCCATATGGCAAGTGTAAGCAAATTGAAGTCCAATTTTTATGAGATTTTCAATGATTTTCAAATTTTTTAATTTTCTTATAAAATGCATGAGGCTATATACATGCAACTTATGACACATGATGAGCACACAATGTAACCAGACAGGTACATATATATAGACATGCAAGTATATCTCCCCCTTACTTATATAAGAGGGTATAGGTATAGGAAGGGTGCATGAGGGTCATGACAATCAGAATGCACATGTGTAGCACACGAGAGGTTGTGCAATCATATAGGAGATTCATACAATTGCTAATGCAGTCAATCAACTTTCTCAATACATATTAAATCAAATTTCCAGATGTGTAAGTGAGTAACATGAAAAATGATAGTTGCAATATGGATATTCAGATTTTCAAATCAACACAAGGAGATATTTTACAGACTGCACTTCAATTTTGAGAACAGCGTATTGGAGGCTACGCTCTACCACAATGAGTTTTCATCAATATTTTTCAACTCAACCAATATCACATGATAATCAGAATTTTTCAAGAGTGATCAGGTTCAAATAATCCCTTTTACGCGAGTAGACGCATGGAGCTCATGCCAGAATCCCCGGTTACTCAGAATACTGAACCATTTCACCTCATTTTGAACAGAGATACTAGTCAACACTTTTCATATATGAACCACATCACGTCTCAGGTGACATGTGCCCAGTTTACTCAGTGAGACCGAGCATTGCTCTATCTTTCATTATCATTTCAGATTTTTCAACAAGGATGGGTAGGCAGCTTTTTCCTCAACTGTCTCTTCAACATACATACAGCAAGTTTAACATCTCGAGAGTGTTGAAAAGAAATTCATATATCCTTATCTTTAACACTCATTTTCACATTTTATGCATGAAGTGTGCGAATTTGATTCAGCATGTATACCGAAAATATCATGAATACATAACAGTGCAACTCCCCCTAAATAGATGCACTTATGAAATAAGAACTCCTCCAGAGTGTACGACATGAAACACTCCAATAATGACTCAAATGCAGCATTATTTAGCAAGGAGATATACGGCCATAGAAATGCCAAAGGATGGGGGTGAATAGCATATAGTATCAAGCAAGCATACAGAGGGAATGTATGCAACATGCACTATGACATGCATGCGAGCAATGTGATGTCAATTTGATACCAATGGAATGGACAATTTGATACCAATTGAATGGATGCCAACTGAATGAACTAAGTGCGACTAATGCTTGAGTTCCAATACAATACACCGTATGAGCATATAAGGATGCGATGCAATGTGAAAAATGATTCAGACTTTTAATTTTCATTTGAATGAGTGCAGCTAATACATGAGTACTGATGCAATGCAACCTTTGATCATATAGTAGTGGAATGGAAATGTAATATGCCAAGATAACATGCAATGTGGTGCAAAGCTTCTGATATCAAGTGAATGAGCTAACTGCAGTTAATGCATGAACTCTAATGCATGCAATGTATGCCTGGAAGAGAGTGTAATGAAATATGCAATTGCAGCAAGGGAGGGCTTTGATTTACACACCATGAGACAAGTTCCACATTAAAGCATTCACATTTTATTAATGTGTCAACAAGCTTTTGCATGACATGACCTTTATGAGATGAGGGTGCTTAAAAGATCAAAATTAAGCAATGCAACCTAATTTTTAGAATTTTTCAAAAATAGATTTTCAAAGGTCATTCACAAGTATTGAAATGAGAATTTATCCAAGAGTCAAATGTATGAATCATTTAATCATAGACATGTTTTCAATTTACATAGTTCAGCTCAAGAATTCATTCACACATCAACCATTCACAAGCCAGTCACAATCATCAAGATCTGGTACGAGGCGGAGATTTTAGTCCGAAGACCCAGCTCACACATAGGGAATGCTTCCAAGTGGACATAGTCCACTGTTCCACAAATGTCATTTGATATACCAGATATGTAGTGAAATTCAGGTGTGATTGTGTAATTCAAAATGAGAAATATTCAATACACACTTCTCAAGCCAGTTAGACAAGTTCATCACAGCAGACTAGTGAAAGACAATTCAAGTTTGAATCAATACCTGTCATCCTAAAGTGTCACCAAGTGACAAAAGACCATTGCATGAATTGACGAGGTTGAATTACCTTAGTTTAGATGACAAGATCGAAAGCCTTCATGCACGAAGATTGCTAACCCCACGACGGTTAGTACTTCAGATTTTACTTTTCATACCTTTGTCTTGAGAATCCATTTTGATCCAAGCCTTTCACCTACAATCCAAAGATGAGTAAGATTCAGTTCATTTACGAGACTTATACCAAAATCTCTTTGCAAAAATCCCTGCAAATTGTTCAGAAAAGGCATTATTAGTAGTTTAAAGAGTGATATCATCCACATATGCTTGAACCACTAAAGTGTCTTTTACCTGATTTACCTCATGAGATGTGTTTAATCAACCTTACCCATTCAACCAATTCTCAGTCAAAAGAGATGTGCGTCTTTCATACCATGTCTTGGGTACTCATCAAAATCATTCCCTATCTCCTGGTGGTGGTGGAGGAAATTTCTTAACATTTTTATCCTTGCAAGGTGTTCCTTAATTGATTCAAGCCTTGTCATGACTAGCCCATTTTCATTTGGCTTTTAGGAGTATGATCTGCATCCATGGACAAGAAGATTTGATTTATCAGTTTCGATTCAGATTTATTAAGAATGGCATGACAAATTCTTTTAACAACCAACATCCCCTAGACAGCTCTAGATGCAATGCATGACTCATGTGTGAACCTGAACATTAAGCCCATATGACGAATGTGGTTGCTCCCCCTTAGTGTGTGCATGAATGCAAGATGTTCATTAACGTCCTAATACCATGTGCAGCCTGTAACTAATTGACTCATAGTACTAGGCGAAGAACTTAGATCCGAAGATCACCTCACGCGTAGTGATAGTTTTCAGACAGGCTTAACCTGCCCTTCCACATGTCACCATTTGATATACTATGTAATCATGGATGACGAAGGCAGGAGGATTGCAATGTCTTATAACATGAATACACAATGTTCAATATTTGCAAGACATCATGTGAAGGTATATGCATACTCAGTGTATGTGGTGAAATCATACTTTGATGAATCTTCAAGCTCTTCTTTACACGAAGATGCTATATGACAATTGATATGCGCACAAATATGCAAATAACTATGAATGAAATGTATGTATAGACATATGTAAGATTACATGACTATATGACACAAAGTAAGTTAAAACATGACACAATCACTACAGAAAGTAGGAGGGGTATCACCTGATCTTCAAATTCAATTTTTGATTTTTCTTCGAACCTGACTTACCTTCTTGACAAAGACAGATTTCATATTTTACATTCACATGGCACACCTGCAAAATAGATTTTTCATTTGGCATTCTTAGGTACCCAAACCATCTTGGGTCCTTGTGGGTTAGCAGCAACATGGGCATGTGGTTTCCAATTTTTGATATCATTTTTCTTTAGAAAATAATCATGCTTAACATTCCCAGATTTGTCAAAGTGATGGTAGAAGGCACGTGGCATCATATTCTTTCTTCTCATGGGTTCTACTGATTTGCGTGTGTGAGCATGATGTGTTGAGTAGGAGTTCTTTCTCTTCAACAATAACCAGCAATGTAAAGTTGTATGACCCCTTTTACCATAGTGATTGCAATGCATGGAAGATTTTGTGGTGAAAGCTCTCTTTGCATTTTTTAAAACAGCTTGGTTTCTACATGCTCTCAAGTCATCATTCTTCATAGGGAAATAATCATGCATCAGGTGTCCAAGTTTTCCACAGTAAAGACAAGACATGTTTCTTTTATTGGATGCATGGGATTTCGCATGAAAGTTTTTAGCATGCACATTTTGAACATTCACACTATTTTTCAGATTGGCTTGAGTTCTTGGCACAATGGGTTGCTGGGAGTTAGATTTAGAGGTCCTGGGTGTACATGCGTTATGAACAAATGAAGTGTATAACTTGCTTTCAAATTTTTTCTTATTTACAGGATTAAATCCCAGCCCTTCTCTTTGAAAGTTCACTTTCATCCCTAATAATTTGTCCAAATTTTCTTGACCATTCACAAATCTAGACAGTGAAGCATTCAAATCAAGGATTTCAGATTCAAGAGATGCAATGTGCAATTCATAGGAAACCATCTTATTTTCACACGAATTGACTTGTTCATGTAAGGTAGCATTGATGGTTTTATGACTTTCTATTTCTTGCAACAAAGCATGCACTTTTTCAGATTCATCAATATTCACAAGTTTTCCTTTTTCAAAGACAAGCAATCTTTCAGAAATGGCATTGTTCAACTGTTTTAATTCTTCATTTTCAGTTTTGAATCTTAAGCATTCATCACATGAAGAAGTTTCACGAATGGATTTTTCAAGATGCTTCAATCTCCCTTCAAGCAAAGAATTTTGGATTAACAATGCATCGTTTTCCTTTTAACACTTTCAAGTTCAGAACATTTGTTACAAGAGCCATTCTCATGAGAAGCATGTTCAGATTTCTTTTTCAATTTTGTGTTTTCAAACTTAACTTTCTTGTACTTAGCAACCAACTCTTCATAGTTAAATTCATCTTCATTTTCAGAGTCAGAATTCACCTTTGAGCTTGATCCACTTTGCTGGTCACTCCCTTGATCACTCGTGCCCGCTACAAGGCATCTGTCTTTGTGCGCTTCCTTGATGTCTGCCAATCCATCCAGAATTTCCTTCGCGGATCTATAATGGGAGACAAAGGGGAAATAGTTAGAATCAACTGCAGCAATAAGCAACTTCAAAACCAAGCAATTTTGATCATGTTTGCGCTTTTGATTTTCAGTCCAGACATTTTTGTCTTTAGGCAATTCATGAGGACCATGTGAAATAAGCTTCCATAGCTTAGGGTCATATGAATTGACTAGACTAAACATTCTACCTAACCACAAATCAAGGTTGCAACCATCAAACACTGGTGGAGAGGTCAAAGTGTACATTATAGTAGTCATTGATCCGGATCACTCTAGATCGTTAGATCTATGAAATTAGAGCCTTAGCTCTGATACCAATTGAAGTCCTGTGATCAATGACACCCAAGAGGGGGGTGAATTGGGTGTTTACCAATTTTCTGGAAACTTTTGGCCTTTTTAAAATATGTGATATAATGCTAATCAAGAGGTTCAAAACTGTTTGATCACAAATCAGATTTATCAAACTTAATTGATGAAGATATAGATTAAGCAAGATCTATGTAGATAAATCCGGAACAACAATTTACACTAACACTCATGTAGAATGGAGGTAGAGGAAATGGATCAAACCACACAATTTAAATCACACTGCACAGCGATTTTTAAGGTGGTTCGGATGCAACGACGGCAGTCCTACGTCCACCCCTCACCAAACCCGGTGAGGCTTCACTCGGGGATAAATCCCCAAACGGAGACGACGCTCCAACCACACACGCAGGACGACGCCTGCCCACACACACGGGGATGCACCCCACACACACACACACACACACACACACACACACACACACACACACACACACACACACACACACACACACACACACACACACACACGGAGACGAGATCTCCAACACGATCCGACAAAAAGGATCAACAACATACACACACGCTGCAATAGATGCAGCACTCCACACACTAAAAAGACCGGATCTAAATAGATCCACACACACGTAGATCTAGGAAGCTCTACGTACACACACACAAATAGAACACAATGACCACACACGGCCACAGATTCACAACGATCCACACACACACAAATGTTTCCAGATTATAAAGAACACAAACATAAAGCCCAAAACACAAAAACAATGAAGCACGGTTTAGAAGACTCCTGTTTTGGCTTCCAATGAGTGTATGATGTAGATTTTGAATGATGCTTCCTTCTTCACTTGAATGGAGCTTGAATGGCTTTAGATAAAGCTTGAAGAACTTGGAGATGGATGAATAAACCTTCCACGAATTTACTGTTCACGGAGCTACAGTAATTCTTTCTTCTCCCTTGGGCAGCCTTCCCTTGAATCCTTGATTGCTTGCTTGCTTCTACTCTTGATTGGAGCTTTGTTGGCTTCAGATTGAGCTTGAATGGCTTCAGATGGATGAAGGGATTGCTGGACGGAGTACTGTTCACGCAGCTCCTCTTGCTCTTGCAACAGCTCACTTTCCCCTTTTGATAGCCTCTTCTTTGATCTCTCTTTGTTTGTTGCTTGATTCTTCACTTCATAGATGCTTGTTGACTTGAGAAGTACCTTGAATGGGTTGGAGATAGATGAAGAACTTGCTGCACGAAGTACTGTTCATGGAGCTACAGTACTCTCTTCTTCCTCCTTGGATAGCACCCTCTTGGTCTCCCTTGAAGCCCTCTTGGATGATTAGGGTTATGGCTCTAAATGAGATGTTATATAGCCCTTGAATGGTCCATGGACACTGATGGGAATCGACACCGAGCATGTACATTTTATTTTACATTTATGTCCTTTAGTTTATTTATATATCCACGGGAAAGTATATGCGCAATTGTACGGCTTTATAAGCCAATGCGTCATTCCCACGGATTGTTTGGGTTTCTTTGTAATTTGCCAGTAGGACCAGCAAGGAGGCCCTCAGCCCTTTCCCATTGGTCCATGTCACTCATGTGGGGCTGGTCAACCATCCTAGGTGGCCATCTAGAAGGGTTAAATGTCAAATGCCACATGGGTAGACAAGTGGTTAAATTGGTCCAAGGTAGGTCACCTACCTTTACCTACCATACCCCTTGGTCAAGGGGGCGCCCCTCTCCCCTTATTATTATATTAATTTTTGTGTGTGTTTCACACTTAATCCTAGCCCTTCAATCCCCACCCCTAGATCCAAGGGTTCACATTGCATTTGATGTGAATCATATAAAAGATTGTATTTTCATATGAATATTAGTGAAAAATTAAGAAAATTTATTGAAAGGCCAAAGGCTTCTTGCGCCCCCAGCTCCTCCCCCCTAGTTTCCTCTCCTCAAACATCCAGTTCTAGAGTGTATCAATCTTCTATCTCCCCCTCTCAACCTATGATCTTCATCTGTGCCGCCGCCGCCGCCGTTCGTGCTGCCTTCGAGCCGCCGCGGAGCCGTCTTCAAGTTTCTATCCAGCTAGATAGAGGTGTAGTTCGTGAATTCTTGCTACCAGCCATGAGCTCAGATGGATTTGAAATTTTTAGGGTGTGTTCTTACCTTGAATCCCCACCTCCACCTAAATTTTCACGTCCAAACTCCTCCATTTAGTAATTTTCCATTTTTATTTATTTTGCATTCTCATATCTGTTTTCTCTCTATCTACAGTGACAACAGCTCTGAGTTTCCCATCTCCGACTACCTTTTTGAATTTTCCAAACCCTCCCCATTTTACTGGGAGTTCCTTCCATCATCCCCTACATCCACCATTTTTCCTGATTTTTTATCCGCCATCAATCCATTTTTCAAAATTCATGTTCTATCTCAGCTACAGTGCTTTCAGCCCATTTCCAGATCCGACCCACTTCCAGTTCAAAAATCCTATCAATTCGTAGCCACATCCAAACTTGTCTAAACTAGTTTTACCATTTTTCGACCTTGATTTCCTACAACTTTTCTGAAGACCACCACTTCCGATTCGGACGTTCACATATCGGTCAAAGGTAGTTCTCAAAGAATAGCCCTACAGATCTGAGTGTTCGGCTACTATACAATAGGAAGTTGAAAATTCATTAAAGCCCAGATCCGTGCAGATCTAGGCCAGATCTTTAGGCCTAGATTGAAGGATTTGAAGTTAGCTTTCCGAAGGCTCCAGTCTCGTGTCGATCCGACATCGGGGCTGATCGCAGCGTCCGTTCTCGCCGGGACGCGGGCTGAAAACTAGAAGTTGCAGATCCGTGGCCGGTTATTCCGACCGGTGCCGATCGGAGCCGCCCGGCCTCCGGCCGGTGAACCAGCAAGCCTCCACTCCAGGGAGCGCTCATCCAGGCATCCACCACCACAGCGGTACCACCGGGTCCCACACGGCCCGTCCGGACAGCACGTGGGCCCCACCGTCACTAGTTCGGGTGTTGCCGAAGCTACGCGAGAAGCCGCCCGTCAACCCGAAATCGGTCCTCCCGGACCCCATTATGTCGCCCTTTACCTCCCTGCGTGGAGTGGGCTGTAACTCATTGCTGTAATCTTTATGTATTAACTGTCCCGGGAGTACGACTTCGGCCGGGTCCGTCTTCCCCACGCCGAGCGCGTGGAGGTATCGTTCTCGCTCCCTACACTCGGCATTTGCTTATTTTCATATATACTTGTTTATGCCGCTGCTAGAGAGCATGTGTAGGGATATCTAGCTCGCTTTATCTATTCATTACCGCTGCTGCGAGAGAGTGCGAGACCGTCCCGTGACCCGATCCGGGCACACGAGAGAGCCGATCACCCTAGCTCATTGCCGATTTCTCAACTGCGCACGTCCGATGCTTCCCTCGTTAAGGGACAGTCACGAGCTTGTCGTGTCCATGGTCCCGTCCCGCATCAATTTGGTATCAGAGCGAGTTGAGTCTAGGGTGTCAAAAAAAAGTGTCTTTTACATTGCATCCCAATAACCCGGTATCTCAAAAGGTGTTGTCCGAACTTTAGGCTACGCCTATCGGGAAGGTCGCACACTTGCGCGAGTGATCTTCGGATCAGTTATCTCCGCCACGTACCGAGTCTTGGTTTACGTCTAGGGTCCTTAGTATGCATGCATTCCAAACTTGCATAGTCGGTCTAGTGTCTTGTCACCGTGTGTATGCATGTCCATGACCGCTACCCATGGCCGTTCCCCAAGACCATGCATCCGAAGGGACATCCTTTGTGGCCCAATCCAACGCCTTCATGGCCTGACCATTAGCTTTCACTCATCTCGTTACTAAAGCTACCCTACCCAATGGGTCCACAACGAGACTCCATTTTGCTCATAAGGATTCAGATAATTGGGTTTCTCTTGATGTCGTGGAGTCCCTCTCCAAGGTGGGTAAGATTATCCGCGATGGGGATTTTGCTTTTGTCGAGTTTGAAAGGATGATCGGCTCCACTCTTTACTACGATGGTGCATGGTGCAACCTTGGTACGCCAACAGGCCCATACATTATGTTAAGGCGACCTTGGTTGGAAGAGAGGAGAGCGATCTTTGACCGGGATATGAGGACCTGCACCTTATATCCACCTCACCTACCCGGCAAGTTCATCTTCCACGACATCCTTCGGCCGACCATCTCCGTGTCACCACCTGTCCACTCGTATCAGTCCGCTCCTCCTACGGACCCATGCTCACCACCCTTTCTTTCGACCTTGCTTCGGAACCCTCTCATTTGGAACCACCCAAGCCCGAGCCACCCGTGTTTCTGACGGGTACGCTTTTCATAGCCGAGCTGCTTCTTAGTTGGCTCAAGAATGGCTTGGTCCCACATCCCTTCCCCTTCATGGACCCCACCTTACCTTTAGTACCAGTCAACTCATTCCATACCACATTTCGATCTAGTCACCATGTTGATACATTGGACGATCTTATCATGGGATTAGATTCACAATGGAAGTTGACGCATCTATTGGCTCGAGGCTTTGACCAACCCACTAGTCTTAGCCTCACTCATCCGGCCTTAGGGTCTATTACCTTCGAGTGCACCGTGGGTTGTGTCACTACGGAGGTCCTCTTACTCCTTCCCTTACCGGCCGAGCCCGAATTCATTCCCTTTTGCCCAAGGGAGGAGTCCTATTTTCTACACATGTCCGTCGTCCCACCGATCCTAATGTATGGCGGTGACTATGAATTCCAAACTTGGGACCATGTCATGTTGGAACCCACTTCATGGGGTCACACCTTCTTCGACCCTTTTGACCCCTTCACTAGTGAACCTCCCGAGTTTTCATACTCACTACCCTTCTTCCGCGGAGTTCACTATCCCACCTTTTCCACTCAGGCCAAGCAAACTCCACATAGCCATAGGTCCGAACCATCATTCAGGGGTAAGGAAGACTTTGGTTTCCCCGATCCCTCTAAACCACCCGCACCTCCCGGAATTCCCGCATCCAAGCCCAATGTCCATGATTGGTGCATCCTAGTATGTCTAGGAGTTCCCCATGATGTCAACCTCCGGTTACGTCAAATGCATGCATGGCACACATTCGGGTGTCCTGGTCCGCCGTCATCCATGTACGGGTCGGACTAACATTAGGTGTGTCTAGGGTCATAGGTGAGTCGGTGTGCTTTTCTTTGTGTGTTGTTTGTTTGTCTGCATGTGTCTTGTGTAAGCTCATTGTCGATCTCTTATGAGTAAGAGGCGATTGGACTCACTTGATGAGTATGGGATCGGTTCTACATCTATACCCGGATCAGTCACCTACAGGGACTCAGCGGTGATTCCTAGTGAGTCTTCGAGCCGCTTCCTTCCCTTTTGAGAGTGCCCCATTCGGAGTGTCCACCTTTAGCCCATAGCAGCTTGTGCATATCGAGTATATATGGAATGAGCAGGTGACGGTCACTTGGAGTGGAGCATACCCGCGTTACTTGGCACAGTGACGGATCCGCCGAAGTACCCGAGCACCCATACCCCTACTCGACGGGGTCGAGTTCCTCCCACCCGGGGAGAGTTGATGGGAATCGACACCAAGCATGTACATTTTATTTTGCATTTATGTCCTTTAGTTTATTTGTATATCCACGGGAAAGTATATGCGCAATTGTACGGCTTTATAAGTCAATGCGTCATTCCCACGGATTGTTTGGGTTTCTTTGTAATTTGTCAGTAGGACCAGCAAGGGGGCCCTCAGCCCTTTCCCATTGGTCCATGTCACTCATGTGGGGCTGGTCAACCATCCTAGGTGGCCATCTAGAAGGGTTGAATGTCAAATGCCACATGGGTAGACAAGTGGTTAAATTGGTCCAAGGTAGGTCACCTACCTTCACCTACCATACCCCTTGGTCAAGGGGGCGCCCCTCTCCCCTTATTATTGTATTAATTTTTGTGTGTGTTTCACACTTAATCCCAGCCCTTCAATCCCCACCCCTAGATCCAAGGGTCCACATTGCATTTGATGTGAATCATATAAAAGATTGTATTTTCATATGAATATTAGTGAAAAATTAAGAAAATTTGTTGAAAGGCCAAAGGCTTCTTGCGCTCCCAGCTCCTCCCCCCTAGTTTCCTCTCCTCAAACCTCCAGTTCTAGAGTGTATCAATCTTCTATCTCCCCCTCTCAACCTCTGATCTTCATCTGTGTCGCCGCCGCCGCCGTTTGTGCCGCCTTCGAGCCGCCGCAGAGCCGTCTTCAAGTTTCTGTCCTGCTGGACAGAGGTGTAGTTCGTGAATTCTTGCTGCCAGCCACGAGCTCAGATGGATTTGACATTTTGAGGGTGTGTTATTTCCTTGAATCCCCACCTCCACCTAAAGTTTCACGTCCAAACTCCTCCATTTAGTAATTTTTCATTTTCGTTCATTTTGCATTCCCAGATCTGTTTTATCTCTATCTACAGTGACAACAGATCTGAGTTTCCCATCTCCGACCACCTTTTTGAATTTTTCAAACCCTCCCCATTTTACTGGGAGTTCTTTCCATCATCCCCTACATCCACCATTTTTCATGATTTTTTATCCGCCATCAATCCATTTTTCAAAATTCGTGTTCTATCTTAGCTACAGTGCTTTCAGCCCATTTCCAGATCCGACCCACTTCCAGTTCAAAAATCCTATCAATTCGTAGCCACATCCAAACTTGTCCAAACCAATTTTTCCATTTTTCGACCTTGATTTCCTATAACTTTTCTGAAGACCGCCACTTCCGATTCGGACGTTCACATATCGGTCAAAGGCAGTTATCAGAGAATAGCCCTACAGATCTGAGTGTTCGGCTACTGTACAACAAGAAGTTGAAAATTCAGTAAAGCCCAGATCCGTGCAGATCCAGTCCATATCTTTAGGCCTCGATTGAAGGATTTGAAGTTAGCTTTCCGACGGCTCTAGTCTCGTGTCGATCCGACATCGGGGCTGATCGCAGCGCCCGTTCTCGCCGGGACGCGCGCTAAAAACCAGAAGTTGCAGATCCGTGGCCGATTATTCCGACCGGTGCCGATCGGAGCCGCCCGGCCTCCGGCCGGCGAACCAGCGTGCCTCCACTCCAAGGAGCGCTCATCCAGGCATCCACCACCACAGCGGTGCCACCGGGTCCCACACGGCCCCTCCGGACAGCACGTGGGCCCCACCGTCACTAGTTCGGGTGTTGCCGAAGCTACGCGAGAAGCTGCCCGTCAACCCGAAATCGGTCCTCCCGGACCCCATTGTGTCGCACTTTACCTCCCTGCGTGGAGTGGGCTGTAACTCATTGCTGTAATCTTTATGTATTAACTGTCCCGGGAGTACGACTTTGGCCGGGTCCATCTTCCCCACGCCGAGCGCGTGGAGGTATCGTTCTCGCTCCCTACACTCGGCATTTGCTTATTTTCATATATACTTGTTTATGCCGCAGCTAGAGAGCATGTGTAGGGATATCTAGCTCGCTTTATCTGTTCATTACCGCTGCTGCGAGAGAGTGCGAGACCGTCCCGTGACTCGATCCGGGCACACGAGAGAGCCGATCACCCTAGCTCCTTGCCGATTTCTCAACCGCGCACGTCCGACGCTTCCCTCGTTAAGGGACAGTCACGAGCTTGTCGTGTCCGTGGTCCCGTCCCGCATTAGACACCCCCCAGACCAGATCCACATTTTGTGGGTGATTTGGTGTCATTAGGATTAAAGAATTACAAGGAGAAAGGCTCTTCTCGAAGTGGAAAATAAAGTCAACTTTTGTTGGCTCGGGGCTGGCTGTCGACCTGTAGCTTCTTGCGGTCGACCGCTACCGAGAAAATTTTTGGTCATTGGTTTCTGGGATTTTCGGTCGACCTAAACTTCCTGGCGGTCGACCGCTAGCTACAGTAATTTTAGGTCGACCAAAATTGTCCTTTAGGTCGACCTAAACCATTTTCTCCCAAAAATATACACATGCAAAGTGTCAAGTTCTCACCATGAATCTTGATACCTTTGCATATGGGATTGGCATCCCATTTGAAACCTACATAAGAGAGTAAATGAAGTTAAGACAATGCAAGTTCAATCACTTCGATGCCATCTACCACTTTCAACCAAGATTCTCATGCAGCCTTCATTTTGTGAATCCAAATGATCAATATATGCATCCCATTGACATCAAACATTCAACCAAAGATTATATACAAACCAAGGATCAAGACCATGTAATCGTTGTCATTTGCCATCCGAACCATGCAAGTTTAGTTATCATCACGTAATCACTCATTAAGTTTAATTATCATCAAAACCATAACTGTCATAAATAATAATCACAACAATCATCAAAACCATAACTCAACATGAAGATGAACGCGCATGGACGATATGGCACGTTCTTCAGAAGGCGCTAGGAGGCTATAGCGCGACCTGGACAGCATTCTTGAAGACCCCGTACTTCCATCCCGCATCAAATGGTATCAGAGCTTAGAGAACCAGGCTGTTCTCATAGACTGGGATCTTGAGCTACGAGGTTCGAGGATGAACCTTCCCAAGTGGAGGGGTTTTGATGGGAATCAAGCAAGCTGCCAGGCCGAAGAGCATCAATGTGTTGTGTAGTGGACAGCGGATCTAGAGAGGAGGGGTGAATAGATCAGCCCCACTTTTCGCAATGCGGCCCTCTAAATAGCTAGTTAAAATGAATTACAGCGGAATAGAAACTAGCTTCCAAGTATGCTATGATTCACTTAGCAAGATAAGCAAGATATATAATAATTCGATCCTAAGCATGCATCTAGAACGAATCAATCACACAAGCAAACCACACTAGATAGGATTTTTAAGGTGGTTCGGACTGAATCCTCAGCCCTACGTCCACCCCTCACCAAAACCCGGTGAGGCTTCACTTGTGTAGCGCACAGAACCGCAAATCGGAAACCACCGATTGCCTTCCTACTCACCACCTGGTAGGGACGTCAACCGCAAATTGGAATACCCTCCAATTGCCTTCCTACTAACCACCGGTAGGGATGAATCACACTTTCAATGTTTAAACAATAATGAAAATGATACGAATGTGAATGAACTAAAACAAGAGATTGAGTTATGAGTGAAAATGAATTGGCCCTAGTATGGAATGTTGATCAGCAACAAGGCTCCTCTTGGCTTCAACTCAATCTTCTTGATTCACCCTTGATTGGATGAATGTTCTTCACGGAGTACTGTTCACGTGAACAGTACCTCTTCCTTCAATTCTTCTCTCTTGATCTTCTCTTTGAATTTCTTTGAAGGAATGAAGGAGATGATGAAGCTACCTTGAATCTTGATTGCTTCTTTAACTTCTAGGAGTTTGAATGCTTGAAATATCACCTTGAATGAACTTGAAAGAACTTGAATGGATGAAGATGATTTCCCTTGAAGAACTTGAATCAAACCGGCTTCCTTGGATCACTTTGATAGCCTTGCTTTGATGTAATCTTCCTTGAAGATTGCTGGCTTTGATTTGAGCTTGATTCCCCTTTGATTGGATGAAGAACACCTTCACGAACTACTGTTCACGTGAACAGTAGCTCGTCTCCAAGCTCTCTTGCAACCTCCCTTGCAGCCACCCTTGTAACCCCTTGAAGCATTAGGTTTTCCATCCCCTCAAGTGTTGGTTTTATAACCCTTGAATGGTCCATAGATGCCCCCTAGACCAGATCCACAAATCATGGAAGATTAGGTAAGATTTGATTAAACAAATCCATGGAAAGGGGCTAGCCACGAGGTGGATTTCGAGGTCAAACAAGGCTGCATCGGGGCTGGCGGTCGACCTAAGGCTCCTGGCGGTCGACCGCCACTGAAACACATACAACCGGGCGATCCCTGGGAAAACCGGTCGACCGCCACTAGCTGGCGGTCGACCGCCAGCTGCCAGACCTGCAGCTGGGCGGTCCCTGGCTGGGGCGGTCGACCGCCCCTATGCTGGCGGTCGACCGCCAGCTGGGCAGAGCCCGGGTCACCCCGGTTCGGTCCGTTGGCCGCACCAGCTCCGTCGCTTGAGTCCGTTAGCCCAGGTCGATCCGCGTGCGAGGGCGCAACATTGAGCTTTCATGTGCATTTCTGTCATGAACAAAATATCACATATGTCAGTCATAAGTGCGTGGAAAATAACAATGACTAATAGTGTTAAGCCATTATCAAAACCAAGAATACACAAAACTCATATGACTATAGAATGATGTCGAATGACCCATGTGATCACAGAATGACTCAAATGACCTCAGAGACACAACACAATGAAGATGCCAGGCCCAGGGATGAACGTGCTATCCTTGGGTAGCGCGACCTGGAGAAGGTGCCAGTCTTCCCTAGCGCGATCTCAGACAGAGACGCAGTGGCAGACAATCCAACTTCCCGGCGTCGGAACACCCTAAAGTCTTCGATGTTTATTGTTTTCCAAGGTTGTAATCAATGTGCTAACGTCGTTTTATCTTCCCCTTTCCCTATATATGTATCCCATTTCATTTGATCAAAAACAAGCAATGAATCTATGAAAGATTGATTGAGTGTAGCCATGGCTATCTTCCCCAATCTTTGGAAACCCCCTTCATCCTTCCCTCTCCGGGTGCGAGGCCGAATTCTATTTCCCTGATCCTCTCCATTTCCCCTTCAATGGAGGATGATCGAAGCCCCGAATGCATCGGCTCTGAGATGGGATCGAGTGTGAGGCTCCATTCGAATCTTCATCCTTCTTCCACCAACGTTCGTCTTCCCTCACCACCGCAAAAGATGCTACTAAGGTCAGGATGGAGCTCGGTTGCAACGTCCCCGCGAAGGGTTCAGGTGAGAGGCCCCAGCCAAGCTTCCTCACGGCCCTAGCATCATCTACATCCACCTTCCTTCCCTCGCCGCTCACCCCACATCCGCCTTCACCAAAGTTATCATAGCTAGTATTAGGTTGGTTTGATTTCAATTTTAGCATTCCCCGTGTGTTATCCATCGTCCTGGGTGCTTTCCCCTTGTGTTTTGAACCCCCGAAGTCATCCATGGGCGGCCCAACATCAAGGGTCGTCGTTCTGCCAACGAAGATGAACGTGCATGAATGATATGGCGCGTTCTTCAGAAGGCGCTAGGAGGCTATAGCGCGACCTGGACAGCATTCTTGAAGACCCCGTATTTCCGTCCCGCATCAGAAATGACTCAACTTATCGACAAAAAATGGGTGTCAACACCGAGGAGACTAAAATGGACCAAACAAACACAGAGAAGCAGGTGTAACAGTGCTAAAAACATGAATGGCACAAGGCATCCCATCTCGATCGCCAAAAAAGCATGTGTGTTGATATTTTTCTTTAATGTGTGAAATGTGTGTTGGATTTTTGTGACCTCCCTAGTGTTTTGATGATGATCATCACTATGTTAAATATTGTTATTTTTAATCAGATATCATGAGTAATGTTATGCATTCGAACTTTCCATGATTAACAAGAAAAACTGTTATGAGATAATACCCTGCATGTCCGTACTGTTCCTTTCATACTTCATGTTGGTTGTGTTCACTTCACTTCGTGTTGTCTTTTTCAACATCGTATTGTTCCAACTATGTTTGTTGGTTATCTTCGTGTCGTGTTTTGTTCCAGCGCGTGCTGAACACTGCAGCACCTCGTGCTACTTTTTGTACCACCTCGTGTCGCTCCATCGGTGTCACCCCTTTGTCTTCGAGTCTCTTGTTCTGGCCAAGTCTATACAGCCTCATCTTTACCTTCGTTTCAAGCCAAAGTCTACTCATTGGCTTAGCGTCATGCATCAGTCTTCAAAGTCCATGCAATGCACTGTAGCATGTTCGAAGCTAAGTCCATACATTGGTTTAAGCTTCCAAGTCTATACATTGGCCTTCAAGCTTTCCAAGTCTATTCATTGGCAGCTGAATTTTGAAGTCTATACATTGGTCTTCACTTCAAGTATGTACAGCCATTGTCTTGCTAAAGTATATACGTTGTGAACCCTCAAGTCTGTACAGACTTTGCCTTGTTCAAGTCTATACATCGTCCAGTTCCTTGGCTAGTCTATACCTTGTTTCAGTCCATGTTGTTCTCGTGTCGTCCTCGTCTTCGAGTCGTTCGTACGTTCGAGCAACTTAGTACTCGAGTTGTTTTCGTGTGTATTCAAGTCTTTTTAGTAAAGTGTCGTTTCACCTCGTGCCGTTCTCTTTGCTGTTTGTTATGTCGTGTTGTTTTTGTATTCATGTCTTCGTGTTGCTGTTGTATTCGTGTCTTCGTGTTATTCTTGTGTTTATGTCCTCGTGTTGTTTATTTCTATCCTCGTCTAGGTTCCTTCTGATCGCGTGTCTGTCTACCTTTTCACTCCGTGAGACTTCCTTCTCACCTCGTGCTGTTTTAATCTGACCTCGTGTCATTCTCTCTTTATTTCGTACTGTAGTAATCTTGTGTATCTCGTGTCGTTATCACTACAGTGCATCTCGTATTGCTATCACATACCTCATGCAGTTTTAGTTCCTGTGGCCCTCAGTGTTAATGGTTTTTATCTCCTTGCAGGTCCAAGGAAGAACATTCACCAGTGACTGGACTGCACGTGATCCAATGCTAAAGGAACCAATGCTATACATGCACGTGGCAAGAAGGTTCTGGATGAAGTGTGGGAGGCACACGCATTCTGCACCTGATCCACCTGCTGCTGCTGCTATATATTCAAGCCCTCGTCCACAGATGAAGGCTGATCGAAAAGAAAAAGCAAAAAGGGAGAAGTGCAGAGAGTTCGATCCAGAAGAAAAGAAAGAGAAGAAGAGCAGAAGGAAAAGAAGAGAAAGAGAGAGTTAGAGAGCTTGTGAGGGTTAAGAGAAAAAGAAAGTGAGAGAGAAGAGAAGAGGAAGAGAAGCTTACCTGAAGATCTATCTACTGGACCGTGGATCAGATCCAGGCCAGTCAGCTCCGTTGAGAGCCACATTGTGCATTTCATTTTTCAGCGTTCTGTTTGCTGAAGTTATTTTCATTTCGTGTTTCTGTTTTTCCCTTCTTATTTGGTTTTCCTTGTTCTTTCGATTCTCAGTAGTGAGGTCGGGTTCCTCCTGTGGATCAGGAGAAGAGAGATCTGATCTCCGGTTGCAAGTAGCTGGGAGCTACTTGTGGGTTCCCTCTAGTCAGAGGAAGGGAGACTTGTCTCCGGTTCTGGGCTTGCGGGTTGCAAGTCCAGGGGTCCCTCCGGTTGGGAGGAAGAGGGGAGGCTGTTCCCCTGGTCAAGCTGTGTGGCAGCAACTGTTTGCAGACTGAGTCTGCTTGTCTAGCATTGGCTAGTGAAGCCTCACTCCGGTTGGGAGTGAGGGGTGGATGTAGGTCTGGAGGACCGAACCACCTAAAAAGTCTATTGAGCAATGGTTTGCTTTGTGTGCTTGCTTCCGCTAGATGCTTGGATAGGCGCGCTCCTTGTGTTTGCTCATAAGTTTAATTGAATTCGTTTCATTCTGTGTTTACGTCTAGCATCTGAGTTTTTAATTGGCCATTATTCATAGAAGGATACATTCACCCCCCTCTGTATCCGGGTCTAGCACCCTAACAATGTGAATGTAATGAGTGACTTCTAATGAAGCATAAAATGGAGCAGGAATGTAATGATACTAAGGCGTGGATAAATACCAAGATAAACACATGATCGCCACCAAGGCTGGTAATGCAAAAGGGGTGCATCACGTACCTTGGAAAAGAAGTGGATGGAGACACTCGCCAATAGGGAAGCACAGATATAGGAAGAAGACGGTCCTTGCTGGGCCGCAAAGCTCTGAGAAACGGCCTGATGAAGACCGTTGATAGCACGGTGACGGTCGATCGATAGGCCACCACCAACACCCAGAGAGTACACAGGACTAAGCCTCTACCGATGAAGAAGACACGGGTACAGGAACGCGACGGTCCTTGATGGGCCGCAACTTGATGCGAAACGGCCAGAGGGAGGCCGCTACACCAGGAAGACGGTTTGACGGAGACCGCTAGCCGTGTCCAAACCCGAACGTGAGGACTTGATCCTCCACCCCTTCCGGTCGGCCAGGAGGGATGGGCCTCGTGTAGAACGCACTTCTTACCTACAAAACAACGTACACAAACACAGAAAAGCAACCCGGATTAGATCTAGGACGTGCAATATCTAGAAACAAACTATGAACAAAATGCATAAATGGAAGGGTTATACCTGGGGTGGTGGTTTTTAAACCCCTATGGGGCGTGGAAATAATAGAAGAGGTAAATGGATGCAATGAAGATAACAGAACATGGAGAAAGAGAGGAGAAAATGATGCTATAATGACCAAAGAAATGACAATAGACAATGGGGAAGACGATGCAAAAACACAAATGAACCGGCTACTCCCTGAACCAAAGGCTTGAAGGACGTGGAAGACCAGTTCTCCCTGGTTGTGACTCGCTCTAGAAACTAGCAGCACCTCGACGCGAGCTCCAAAATCTCCCCCCCCCCCTCCCCACGAGCATGAGCCAAGGGTTCTATTTATAAACCCTTGAAACCCGAACTTGAATTAAGGGGATAAGAGCAAAAATTAAGCCTCATACCTTTAACAAAATTCGTAGATAAATCTCCCAGGAGTCCCCAAGATCAAACGGCACCTCCTAAGGCTCGAAATCCACGGAGAAAATAGTGGAGCAAGGACTCTATTCAACTATGGATAGGAAGAGAAAAACCAGTCGAGGCAGGACTCTCGGCCATGAAAAACGGTCGCTCGATAGACTGCCACCTTCATTAAATGGTCTATCACGCAACCTCTATTAAGGTGGTCGTTGAAAAAAATAAATAAGAGATAAATATGCATATTTATCTCAAAGACCAAGTCAAATCAAGGCCCATTAAACCCAAATTCGAGAAAATGCGGGAGCAAGCCAAACCAAGGAGAAAATACCCATAAAATAGGCCCAATAAACCATCTAAAAATGGCCCAATGAGTAATGGACAACTTGAGGTATTATAAATAAGGTTAAAAAATGACTCAACTCAAAGGCAAAAAATGGGTGTCAACAAGCGCAGCCCCGCCGATACTGTCTATGCGTATTTCAAGGCTCGGCCCAGCCGCAACATCGTCTGAGTCTCCGATGTTGCGTCTAATCTCAAGGGTTGGGTGCAGCGTTATGTGTATATTACCAAGTCGAGTGCTCGCGACCACTCCAATGGCTGGAGGTTCATGGGTATTCGTCCCGCCTGGTCGGATAGGCGGCCTTCGGCTACGGCGGAGGATACCCGGAAGATAAAGGCCCTCCTCAACTTCTGCCTTTTCAATGCTGACTTCTAGCTAACTCTGGTGGTACTCTGGGAGCTGGAGATGAGCCCCCCATTGCCTCAGGGTACCCACCTTGATCTCCACCATGTTCGTCGATTGCTGGCCGGATTGATCTTTCTCTGGACTCTCTTGCAGGGGCACCAGAAGTACCAGGGTGGTGTTACGAGGTAGTGTGGATGCCACAGCATGCTCCTCGCCCCGTAGACCACGTCGAGCTGGGGGTCGGCCAGGTGACGGTTACTGCCCCTCAGTTCGCAGTTGCAGTTGCTCTGGGGCGACTTCAGTATCCGGTCCCCACAGCTATCCCCATAGCCAGCCCAGCCATTGCTCCCGCAGCCAGTGGCCGATCAATTGCTCGAAGGGATGTTTCTGAGGAGGTCTCAAATGTTGCTGAAGCGGAGTCCGCCATGCCTGGTGGTGGTCGTATCCCATTATCCATGGATGAGTTGGCGGCGCTGGATGACCAGTGTCGCCCGAAGTAGAGGAGTAGGGCTTCTGCCCTGGCCCGAAGTCGGGCTTGGCCACCATTGTCGTCCAAGGCCCCTCCTCCACCTGAGGTCCCTCCTCCGCCCCAGGTTCCTCTTTCGCCGCCGTCTGAGGAGCCGATGATTGCCCCTCTCGCACCCACTCCCGTGGGGGAGGTGCATGATAACGGCAAAGCCCCCGCTATAGATGGAGCGTCTCGCCCCTTGTCGTTTGAGGTTCCCCCACACGCTAGCCATATGCCACCTAAGAAGACTATGATGGGTATGCAGGTGTCGCGATGGCTATCGAACTTATCAACAAGAGTGTCAAACGGTGCGATCACATCGAGGCGTTCGGTCCTGGGGCCGAGACAGAGCTGACAGACCTGGCCGTGAAGAGTGTATGCATGGTTTCCAGGGCTTTGGGCTTGTGGAGGTACTATTTTGGAGGCCTTGCTCAAGAGTTGGAGGCCAGTCAGGCCGTGCAAGCCGAATTGGCGGCCAACTGCGAGGTTCTCGAGGGGCATCAGAAAGCGTCTGAGACCGAAGTCGCCGGGCTTCGATAACAACTAAGCCAGGTGGAACGAATCCTTGCCAGGATGGAACGGGATTGAGACTTCTTTTGTGTTCGGGCTGAGATAGCTAAAGCCCATGCAACCAAGCTGGGGGCACAGGTTCAAGCCGTCGAGGCTCCGGCCCATGAGGTGGAGGCACAGATTGCTGAACTGTGCTCGTCGATGTCCACTATTGGTGAGGAAGCAGTGGAGAACTTCCGTTCTTCTCCGGCGTATCGGGCCGAGTTGACTACGGCAGCCCTAGAGTTCTTTGGGCTGGCACGCGATCGTGGCTTTTAAGAAGGTTGGAGGGCTACTGTCGTGGCCACGGCCGGGAACCTTGGCGCCTCGGTGCCCTCTCTCCCTCCTCCATCGACGCCCTATGGCCCTAAGGCCAGTGATGGCGAGGAGGAGCCTGGTGACGAGGAGGTTGGGGCCGAGGAGCAGGCATCGGGGCTGAGCACTGGTGAGCGAGCACCCGCCGATGTCTTGACTTTGGAGGAAGGGGCGGTGGATCTGACTGAAGACCCTCCCTCCCCAAGGGCTACTGTCGAACGTGAGTCCGAGGAGGCTGGGTCACGTGATGTCGCAATCGGGCTGAGCCCTTGAGAGGGTGCCTGTCATTTCTTATTTTATATTTCCCCTTGTTCTGTTGGGGCGGTGGCCTCCTTTTGTAGAACTTGTGTTTATTGAAATGGAAGGATTTTCTTTTTCTCGCTAATTCTGGAATCTCTGGCTTTCCGCTGTAGATCTTGCTTTCTCCATTTGCTTCGAGATCTCTGTAGATCCTAATTAGAAATCCACTTAGAACAATTAAAAGGAAAAAGAAAATGAATAGAAGAATGGGAAAAGAGGGAGAAAAGGGGAGCATGAGAGGATGCTAAGGGGGATGTGATCGCCAGAGGCGGGAGGGCCTCAAAGGATATAACAAATAATCAATGGAGGGATCGCGATATAAATACCTTAAATGCGGGGGAGATTGTGAGTGCACCTTCTCTTTCTATCGGCCAGCCGATGAAGAGAGTTTTCCTTGATTGATTACCCTTGCAAAATTAACAAACACCAATAAACAAACATGGATTAGAAACCAACATGTGTAGCATCAAATCCAAATGTAAATATGGACATAGAAAGCATGGATATGAACACACCTTATTGGTGTTTGGCCTTTAAAACCCCTATGCAAAAGGGTCGGTAAAAGATGATGTATGATGAAGAATAGAGGGAGATGTGCAAGTGTTGCACTAAGGGAGATGTGCTAGAGTGCACAACATGGGAAGATCTCAATATTGAGATAAAAAGAGATAAAATAAAAATATGATATGATGCATGCAATTAACTAAAGCAAAAATAAGAGATAGGAGGGTGAAAGCTTAGTGGTTTTCTCCAATTTGGCTTCAAGTTAGGATGAAGATCTTCAATGGAGGAAGAAGAGGATGTAGAACTCCATGGATGTAGAGGCTTCAAATCTTCAATAGAGGAAGAAGAACTCCATGGATGAAGCTTTTAGGTGCATGGGAGTCTTCCTCCTTGAGCCTTTGGTCCGGCAGCACCTCCTCTTGAATTGATCTTGATGATTTTTCACAAGGGAGAGAGAGATTCTATTTATAGGGTTGAAATTCGGAATTAATTCCAAGGGAAATTAGGAAAACATGTTTTAGTGAGATTTGGAATGAGATAAACATTAGGCAAGTGTCCCTTCAACATTAGAAAGTCATAGGAACCCTTTCCCAAGTGGAAAAGGAGGTTAAATGAGGAAAGGAAGGAAAATTCGGAATTAATTCTAAGAGAAAGTAAGAAAACATGTTTTAGTTGGATTTGGAAGAGATAAATCTTAGGCAAGTGTCCCTTCAATCTTGTAAAGTCATAGGAACCCTTTCCCAAGTGGAAAAGGAGGTTAAATGAGGAAAGGAAGGGAAATTCGGAATTAATTCCAAGAGAAAATAAGAAAACATGTTTTAGTTGGATTTGAAAGATATAAACCTTAGGCAAGTGTCCCTTCAACCTTGGAAAGTCATAGGAACCCTTTCCCAAGTGGAAAAGGAGGTTAAATGAGGAAAGGAAGGGAAATTCGGAATTAATTCCAAGAGAAAATAAGAAAACATATTTTAGTTGGATTTGGAAGAGATAAACCTTAGGCAAGTGTCCCTTCAACCTTGGAAAGTCATAGGAACCCTTTCTCAAGTGGAAAAGGAGGTTAAATGAGGAAAGGAAGGGAAATTCGGAATTAATTCCATAAAAAATTAGAAAACTTAGTTTTGGTAGGATGGAAAGGGGGATCCTTCCTCCAAGTGTCCTTTCAATATTAGGAAGCCATAGGAACCCTCTCGCAAGTGAAAAAGGAGTGTAAGTGAGGAAGGGAAGGGGTGCTGATGGAGTTCGGAATTGAACAAGAATTGACGACCTTGGTCAAGGCGTTAATTGAAATCACGACTGGGACAAAGGCGTTAATTCACAGATTTAATTTTAGCAATAAAAACTTTCTGTATTTAAAAATGATGAAGAGACGCCTGAGGGAGAGGCGTTATTTAAAAACACGACCCAAGGAGGGTCGTTAATTCTTATTTTTCTGTTTTGGAAACCAGAAAATTCCAGAAACTTACGCCTTTGCCTCTAGTCGTCCTTTCTTCAAAACGCGCCTCAGACCAGGCCGTTAATTAAAACACGCCCTACTTCAAGTCGTGAATTTCAAAAAAAAGAGAAAACTGCCCAAAAAATCCAGAAAAATAGGGAAAATAAGAAGAGGGAAAACAAGGGAGAAATCTAAGAAAATTGGGGAAAATAACTCAAACAAAGTTAATTGGAGGGTCAAATTGGGGCATTACAAGGTAATACGAGATGCACTCACAGAAACGTCAATTTTGGCATGTCTACAATCTCCTGGGGATATGGAGCGGCGTCTTGGGAGTTACCCTAAGAGGGCGCGACCTTCGAGATTCGTCGCTTGGGTTTTCACGATTTTGAAAAGGCGGTAGGAGTCCTCTTTCCTTCTGGGAACTTTGCTCCCTTCTATAAATAGTGGCCCTCATTTCAGCCTCACGGCTATCTTTGGTTCGCTGTGCTTCGAGGGAGGAGTTCCTGCAAGATGTCGTCGGAAGGGTCTGGCACTTCATCAAATGATGAGTCTTTGTAGGCTCGTCGCCAGCCCCTGGTCCTTCGAAGGGAAGCTTTGTCGGCACCGTGGCGGCCGCGGCCGATGCTTGGGGAGAACGGTCATGTCGCTTCTGAGCAATACAAGGTTGGATACTTGGATGGCTGGCGGGAGGCCTTGGAGAAGGTTAACCGCCTGTATTCTGGCAAAGGGGTTCTACTCCTTGAACCGAACAGGTTCCGCCCCTAAGGGGACGGGGTATTTTTCTGTACTCCTCTCCCCTGCCTTTAAGTGAAGTTCATCCTTTGACAGCCTATCTTTAATTTTGAGGTGTATGCTTGTTCTTCTTTTGGTTGGCAGGTGTATGATGAGGCGTTTTCCGCTGTTGGTGGGGAGCGTCTCATGATAATGGGTAGGCCTGCTGACATATTGTGCTGGCCTCGTTGTCCACCCGCACTCCCCTGACCTTTGCGGCTCTGGAAGAGGAGGCTCCATCCTTTTCCTGGTTCAGGCCCCTGCTCGGGCAACTCCTTCAGCTGGTCTACTTCCTCGGCAATGGAAGAGCCGAGAGGTGGGTCGCCTGTTGATGCCACCTTGATGGTCGCTGGTAGGTAACCTGGCAGAGGCAATGTTGGAGTGATGCGGGACGGACACGGGAGACGACACTATTAGGTGCCACCCTTGGACTCTAGATGAAGACGCGACCAGCAGCACACACCAAGGAGACACTAAGCCCGACACTACGAGCTCCTAGTGGCAAAACATCGCTAACAGAAGTGGAAGCTCACTCGTCGTCCCAAGCGAGGGAAAGCGCGGACCGTGCGCGGTTAAGGAACCGGCGGAGGTTAAGGGTAGTCCGACTCAACTTCCGGACTCGGATCGAGTCACGGGACGGGTCACACTCACTCTCACAGCGGTGACATGGACACACGGGCTAGTACCTACACTCTCGGCAGCGGCAGAAGACCGTATACTAGCTAAGCAAATGAACGCCAAGAAGTTAAGACTTTACCTCCACGCACCCGGCGTGGCGAAGACAACCCCGGCCAATCGCGGACTCCCGGTTAACACAATTTTACAGAAATACAATAATTTGACCCACTCCATGCAGGGAGGTAAAAGGTCACATGCGGGGCCCGGGAATCACGCAAATTGGGTTGACGGGCAGCATCTTGATGTCGCCCGATGGTGCCGAACTCCGCGTTTTCGTGCTTTCCGAACGGCGGGTTCTGCGGGCCCGTGGGGCCCACGGGTGGCGCTGGCCTCCGGATCTGCAGGAGTGGGTGCCACTGTGGTGGGGACCCCTGGCGGCGTGCCTCCACGGAAGGCGGTCGGCCGGGAACACCGACCGGTGTCCGAACAACTCCGATCTCCAAGCTTTTGGAATGCTGCCCACGGATTTTTAGTTGCTGTTTTCAGGCGCGCGCTCCGGCGAAAACAGCCGCTGCGATCAATCCCGACATCGGATCGGGACGCATGAGCTATCGTTGGAAAGCTCTCTTCAAATGCTTCAATATAGACCCAGAGAGATCTGCTGGATCTGGTCGGATCAGAATTTTAATGAATTTACAAGCCCCTGTTGTACAGTAACCGAAACCTCAGATTTGCAGGGTACTTGTCTGATAACCACCATTGACCGCCTAGTAAACCTCTGATTCAGATCTTGAGCTCTTCTTCAAAGTTGTAGGAAATCAAACCACCAAATGGGGAAAAGTTTTGGAATTGGATTTGGAGGTGGTGGCGATTTGATATGATTTGTGGAGTGACTGGTGGTCGGATCTGGGAACAGGTGGACAGAACTGTAGCTGGGACTGAGAAAGATTTTTAGAAAATATGAAATGGACGAACTAAAAATTGATAAAAATTGTGAATGAAGGGGTGGATGCAAGGAACACCTAGTAAAATTGGACAAACCAAAGAAAATCAAAACATAGACCTAAGACATAAAACTCCTGGCGGATGGGAACCTAGACAGAACTTTGGCAGAACTGGAATGAAAGAGGGAACGAAAATCAAAAATTATGAAACGGGATCTGAATGACAAACCAATTTTTTGGGGACATCCTTGACACCTATGGAACCTCCCGTAAAATCCCCAAGTCAATCAGAGCTCTTGCCTGAGTTGGGAATTTCATGGAAGTTGCTATGGTACTGCGCGGGCAGAACTCCGATGAAGACGATGGCGGTGCGGTGGCGGCTCGTGGCGGCGGCGGCGGCGACCGGAACTGATAGGGTGGAGTCTCACCACCAGAAGGAAGCCTTCACAGATTCAAGGGGAGAGGGAGGGGCGGCCTAAGCCTTGATCAAGGGGTTTTCTTCCAATTCAAATGCATTAATTCAAGAAAATGGGAAAATACAAGCATATATAGGTCACCCATCTAATCCATCCTCCACCGTTGGATCTAGGGGTGTGAGATGGAGGGTTGGGATGGCTTGTGACCATTCCACAAAAATACAATTAAAAAAATAAGGGGGGGACAGCCTATTGACTAGGGGGGAACAAGCTTGACATGGTAGGTGGGTGTTGGTTGGAAATGTTGACTATTTTGGTCCCTTGTCCCCCATGTGGACAATTGACCATTCAAACTTCTAGATGCCCCATGTGGCATGTTGACTGACCCCACGTGGGACCCTAGGCTGAGGTGGCCCAATGTGGTGGGGCCCGGGGGGCTGTGGGGCCCACGGGGTCCGAAATGCTCGTAAGTCCCTATTACACTCAAAATGGCAAACCGAATGCAACGAAATAAATACAAATTACACACATATAAAGTCTAGCTAAATATAATAAATGGGGAGGCTCAAGGCGGAGTCTCCAGGCTGTCTCCGAGCCAGATGGACGCTGAGGTGGCTCGTGTCGTGCTCCGTGTGCGGTACCGGTGGCTCGGTGTGTCGTGCCGATCAACTGCTCGGGTGTCCGCACCATGGAGGGACCGAAGACTGGAGCGACCGTAGTGCCGTCGTAGCCTTAATCTTGTCTTATTTTTGCATACACTTGTATATTGTCCTCCTTGGAACTTGACAGTTTGTATTTTGGCTAAAGCAATAAAAACTCTTTAGCCTTGGGACTATCTTGGTGTGTACCTTTTTATGTAAGACCTTTGCGTGGTGGGTTGACGAGAACAAGTAGGTCTATCACTTTTCCATTCTCTGCGCGTGTGCATCCACCTTTCTGAGTCCACGGGGTACTCTAGGAGACTCTTCAGTCACCTTCATTTTTTAGGGGAGCGGTGCTCGCCTCTTGAAAACCCTTAGGCTACAATTTCATTTTCAAGGGGAGCAGTGCTCGCCTCTTGGAAACCCTTAAGCTATCATTTTATTTTCGAGGCGGGCGGTGCTCGCCTCTTGGAAGCCCTTAGGCTACCATTTCATTTTCGAGGGGAACGGTGCTCGCATTTTGGAAACCCTTAGGCTACCATTTTATTTTCGAGGGGTGCGGTGCTTGCCTCTTGCAAACCTTTAGGCTACCATTTCATTTTCGAGGGGAGCGGTGCTCGCCTCTTGGAAACCCTTAGGCTACCTCTATCGTATACGGCTGGTAACGCTTTTGCTGGATTGTTTTGAAAAAAGTACTTCACTGATAGAATATTCTAAGATTTACAGAATTCAACGTCCTGGGTACCTCTCGCCCCTCTAGTGTTGCAAGCATGTATGCCCCTTTACCGAGTACTTCAGTTACTTAATACGGGTCTTCCCAATTGGGTGTGAGTTTTCCAATGGCTACCCTGGGGTCTGCTATGCTTGCTCGCCGTAGTACCAGATCTTCGGGGAGGAAGTGTCGTTCCTTCACACGAGCGTTGTAGTACTGGGCCAGCTTTTGTTGATAGGCTACGAGTTTCACTTGGGCGCGTGCTCTGTCTTCCTCGAGCAGGTCCAAGTTTTCTCGCATCGCTTGGTTGTTTCTGGCCTCATCAAAATATCCTACCTGCAGTGAGGGGTCGGAGATTTCTACTGGAACCATTGCCTCTGCTCCGTATGCGAGGTGGAAGGGTGTTTCGCCCGTGAGAGCTCTGCCGGTGGTCCGGTGTGCCCATAGAATGCTCGGGATGGAATCTATCCACGAGTCGCCTGCTCAGTCCAGCCAGGTTTTGATGACGTGGAGGAGTGTCCTGTTGGCATTTTTCACCAACTCATTAGCCTGAGGGTGTCCCACTGAAGTGTAGTGGTTCTAGATCCCCAGCTCTGAGTACTTCTCCTGGAAGGCTGTGCTTGCAAACTATCTGCCGTTGTTAGTGGTAAGGACTCACGGAATTTCAAATTGGCAGATGATGTTTCGTATCACAAATTTCCAAGTTGCTTCGCTCGTGATTTTTCATAATGGTTTTGCCTCGACCCATTTGGTGAAATAGTCAATGGTGACTATGAGGACCTTTTTCCTCCCTTGAGCTTCGGGGAAGGGGCCCAGTATATCTACCCCTCACCGAGAAAATGGGCGAGGTTCCATCAGGGCATGTAGCTGCGTAGCTGGTTGGTGGTGCAGGTTGGAGAACTTCTGACATTGAAGGCACCTGCGAGCATACTCGAGGCAGTCCTGCTGTAGAGTAGGCCACCAATATCCTTGTCGGATCAGGGTCCATGCAAGTGCTCGCCCACCCACATGACTTCCACAAAGTCCTTCGTGCACCTCTTGAGTAGCATGCTTGGCTTCCGTGGGGAACAAGCATTTCAGCAGTAGAGCTAAGAGGGATCGACGATAGAGACGACCACTGACCATCGTGAAGTGCGCCGCTCGTGCTCGCGTTCGGCGAGCCTCGGTGCGGTCACTCGGGGGTTGTTGTCGTAGTAAAAAATCCAAGAGGGGGTCCATCCATGAGGGTTCATAGTCGATGGAGTTTACCTGGGACGCTGGTTCTTCTATGCTTGGCGCTGACAACTCCTCGACTAAGATGGATCCGGAGTTGGAAACCGTGGTCGCGGATGCCAGGCGGGAGAGAGCGTCTGCTCGGACGTTCTCTTCCCTGGGAATGTGGACCATCTCAAAGTGGGGGAATTCCTTTGCCGCGGCCCTAGCCTTTCCCAGATACTTGATCATGGATGCCTCACGTGCTTCGAATTCTCCCTTAACTTGACTTGCGACGAGCATGGAGTCACTGTATGCTCGCAGACTGGTCGCTCCCAGCTGTTTTTCCCTGCGTAGTCCCGAGAGTAGTGCTTCATACTCGGCCACATTGTTCGTGGTCGGGAAGTTGAAGCTGAGGGCGTATTGAAGCTCTACCCCTTCAGGTGACAGTAGGACTAGTCCTGCCCCGCTGCCAGCTGCGCAAGATGATCCGTCGATGTACTGCTCCCATGTTGGTCCCAAGGACGGCTCCGGCAAGTCCTCCGCGGGTATCGTGCATTCAGCGACAAAGTCGGCGAGGGCCTGAGCCTTGATTGCCGTCCTCGGGCGGAACTTGATGTCGAACTCACCCAACTCTACGGCCCTTTTGATCAATCTTCCTGATGCGTCGGGGTTCTGTAAGATTTTTCGCAGAGGTTGATCGGTAAGGACGGTGATTGGGTGAGCCAAGATGTACGTGAAGTCCCGCGATCAATGACACCCAACAGGGGGGTGAATTGGGTGTTTACCAATTTTAAGAAAACTTTTGGCCTTTTATAAAATATGTGATACAAAGCTAGTTAGAGATTCAAAGCTATTTGAACACTAATTGAATTTATCAAACTTTATATGATAAGATAGAGATTATGCAAGATAAACAAAGATAAATCCAGAACAACAATTTAAACTAACGTTTATGTAGAATGGAGATAGAGGAAATGGAGCAAACCACACAATACAAGCACAATGCACAGCGGTTTTTAAGGTGGTTCGGATGCAACGACGGCAATCCTACATCCACCCCTCACCAAATCCAGTGAGGCTTCACTCGGGGATAAATCCCCAAACGGAGACGACGCTCCAACCACACACGCAGAACGATGCCTGCCCACACACACGGGGACGCACCCCAACACACACACACACACACAGAGACGAGGTCTCCAACACATCCAACAAGCGGATCAATAAGACACACACACGCTTCAACAAGTGCAGCACTCCACACACACAAACACTAAGATCTGGATAAAACACCACACACGCGTAGATCTAAGAAGACCTACGCACACACGAATGGAACACGATGACCACACACGAGCACGGATCTAACAACGATCCACACACACACAAGTTCACAGTTTATACAAAACACAAATATGAACTTGAAACATAATGAGGCACAGTTTAGAATGCTCCTGATTTAGGCTCCCCCTGAGTGTATGCTCCGGATGTTTGCGTTGATTCCTTCTTCACTTGAATGACTTGAGACTCAGCTTGAATGGCCTTATATTTGATGTAGATATTCTTGCACGGAGTACTGTTCACGGCTACAGTACTCTTCCTTTTTCACTTGAACAACCTTCCTTCGATCTCTTCTTGAAACTCTTGAATTGCTTCTTCTCTTGATCAGAAGTTCCTTGGCTTCAGATGGTGCTAGAATGACTCCAGTTGGATGAAGAACTTACTAGATGGAGTATGTTTATGAGAGTTGTAGTAGCCTTCTTCTTGCCTTGATAGCCTCCCCCTTGATCTCTCTTGTTGGTTGCTTGCTTCTTCAATTCATTGGAGGATGAAGGCTTCAAAATGGACCTTGGATCTTCAGCTGTTGGATGGAGTTTTGATTCACGAACTACTGTTCATGCTACAGTAGCACTCCTCTTCTTCTTCTCTATTGAGCCACCTTGATCTCCCTTGAAGCTCTCTTGGTTTCTTAGGGTTTATGGCTCCAAATGATATATTTTATAGCCCTTGAATGGTCCATAAACAAGCCCCAGACCAGATCCATAAAACATGGTGAAATTGGGGTCATTGGGATTAAACAAATGGGTAGAAAGACCTCTCCTCGAGCTTGAAACACAAAGTCAACAAAAGGGGGCTCGGGGCTGGCGGTCGACCGGAGTAAGCTGGCGGTCGACCTAGAAGTTTCAGACTGCAGCCCGGTTCATTCTGGCAGGGGCGGTCGACCGGACACCCATGGGCGATCGACCGCTAGAGTCAGAGCCTGTAGACTTTGGGGTGCTGTTATTTCAGGTCGACCGTGATTGGTCCGGAGGTCGACCAGACTTTGGTAAACCTGAAAAATGAGTAGTTAAGCCCAGAAAACTATGTTCATAAGTCAAGAGCTTCAAGTCCATATCAAATCCATGCATTTTGAGATTGAATTCAAATTAGTTTATGCATTAGACCATTTGAGCATTTCAAAATTTTGTTCCGGGGGCTCCGCCCCTGAAAACCCCCGCAAGGGGCGCTGCCCCCTTGACCCCCGCTACCTGACCGGGCAGGTCGATCCCCCCGACCTGACCGCGCAGGTCGATCCGCGGGCGAGGGCGCACGATGGCCAGAAGGGTTTCATGTTGAGTGTGCATGAATGAGGTGTATATATGAGATACACAAGGTAAGATCGATGCTAAGACAAGGTGAGAGTCTCACCAATCGTCCTTGACAGCAAATGACATATACCACCTGTTTTGGGTTATAGAGGAGCAAAGTTTTGGTTCACCAGGTGACTACCATGAGTTTGATCCTGCATGCAAGATAGTCAGGGTTAATTATATGCTTGTTGACATTAAAGATGTTATGAAACCTCTTGCCTCTTGTAAAACCAGCATATGCAACCAGGATAAATAACAAGATGAATGAATACAATCATCAAGAACATGTGTAATCAACCATAAATTTAGTTATCATCACGTAATCACACATTAAGTTTAGTTATCATCAAAACCATAACTTAACAATTACAACAATCATCAAAATCATAACTCAACAATCTCCCCCCTTTTTGATGATGACAAACTTAATGATAAACTTATGATGATATAACAGAATGGCACAAAATTTTCTTCTCCCCTTGTCACACACAATCATCAAGTTTTCTCCCCCTTTGACATAATCAAAAAGCGGGATAATGCAAGTCTTTCTCCCCCTGTAACATGATCAACAATATCAACAAGCTGGAAGAAGCCAAATGAGGAAGAACAAACCTATCTCCCTTTGAAGCAACAAAAGCCCATCTTTTCATTTCAGAAGAAGCAAGGGCTAATCATAGGCGAACAAGGCAATATGATTCAAATCAGAGGAAACTAATGGGTAATTAGTCTCACAATCAATATGATACAAACCAAAGTAAAAACAGTCACTTGAAGGTGGTGATTGGCCTCAGGGATATAAACCAGTGGAGCAAGATGTTCACAAGATGAGGTGTTCGGCATGATAGCATTCAAAATCTAGATCCCATGGCAGATGTTCACAACAAGCAACAGCATGAGGGCATACCAAAAGAATTGTCGTTGGTTTTCAAATTTCTGATTTTTGTATTTTGGTTTGAAATGCATGAAATGCAACATATGCAAGGGATGACATGTGGGATGATTAAGAGCTATCAAACCAATACGTATATATACATGCAACACAGCTCCCCCGTACTTATATAAGAATGGAATGGGTATAAGAAAGATGCAAGAGAGTCATGACAACCGAAATGCACATGTGTAGCACATGGGAAGTTGTGCAATCATATAGGAGATTCATACAATTGCTAAAGCATTCAATCAATTTTCTGAATCTATAGTGAATCAAATTTCTAGATGTGTAAGTGAGTAACATGAAAAATGATAGTTACAATATGGATATTCAGATTTTTAGATTAACACAATGAGACATTTTACAGACTGCACTTCAATTTGAGAACAGCGTATTGGAGGCTACGCTCTACCACAAAGAGTTTTCACCATCATTTTTTAACTCAACCATTCTCACAGATAGTCAGAATTTTTCAAGAGTGGTCAGGTTCAAATAATTCCTTTTTACGCGAGTAGACGCATGGAGCTCATGCCAGAATCCCCGGTTACTCAGAATATAGAACCATTTCACCTCATTATGAACAGAGATACTAGTCCACACTTTTCAGATATGAACCACATCATGTCTCAAGTGACATGTGCCCAGTTTACTCTGTGAGACCGAGCATTGCTCTATCTTTCATTTTCATTTCAGATTTTTCAACAAAGATAGGTAGATAGCTTTTTCCTCAACTGTCTCTTTAACATACATGCAGTAAGTTTAGCATCTTAAGAGTGTTGAAAAGAAATTCATATATCCTTATTTTTAACACTCATTTTCACATTTTATGCATGAAGTGTGCGAATTTGATTCAGCATGCATACCGAAAATATCATGAACTCATAACAGGGCGGCTCCCCCTAAATAGATGCACTTATGAAATAAGAACTCCCCCAGAGTGTACGACATGAGACACTCCAATAATGACTCAAATGCAGCATTATTTAACAAGAAGACATAAGGTCATAGAAGTTTCAAGGATGGGGGTGAATAACATATAATAGCAAGCAAGCACACATTGGGAGTTTATGCAAATGCACTATGACATGCATGTAAGTAATGTGATGTCAATTTGATACCAATTGAATGGACAATATGATACCAATTGAAAGGATGCCAACTGAATGAACTAAGTGCGACTAATGCATGAGTTCCAATGCAATACAACGTATGAGCATATAACAATGCGATGCAATCTGCAAAGTGATTCAGACTTTTGATTTTTATTTGCATGATCTAAAATCACCTTATGCATGCATGCATGTATGCAAGATGAGAATGACAAACAGAATGCAAAAGTAAGATGAGAGCTTTGATTCCAATCCAATGTGACAACTTCCATATGAGACTATTCACATTCAATTAATGGATCAAACAAGTATCTTTTTCTGAAATGATCTTTATGAATGAGGCTACATACATGATCACAATTAAACAATGCAACCCAATTTTCAGAATTGTTCAAAATCAGATTTTCAGAAATCTTTCACAAGTTTTGAAATTAGAAATCATTCACAAGCCAAATGTTTGAATCATGAGCAAAAACATATTTTCATTTGAAATAACTCAGTTCAAAAATTCATTCATAGATCAACCATTTGACTTCTTTGAGTTCTAGTATGAGGCAGAGAATGTTGATCTAAAGACCAACTCACGCAAAGTGAGAGTTCCCAGGTGGATGTGACCCACCTTTTCACTACTCAGTATTTGATATACCAGATACTCAATTGAGCTCAGATGTCATCATGCAATTCAAATTGAGAGATATTCAATAGCCAATCACCTCATACACATTTCTCAAGATTTTTAATTTGGTTCAAGCAATTTGACAAAATCATCACATCATACTAGGGCAACAACATGTCAGGTTTTCAGAATATTTACCAGAGTTCAGTAGACCTGTTAAGAGGTGCATTCCATAATCTCCCACATGCAAATGTCAAGATTCATCAACAATGTTTATGCATGAAAGTAGATATGCATTCTAATAGCAAAGCCAATTTTTTTAATCTTCATTCATGGAAATATGGTTAAAACAACTATGAGTTTTTCAAACAGAGCTCAGAAGTTAATCTCCCAATACTTGTGCCTTGAGCATCCGTCATCTTCCAAGTCTTCCACATGTTGCGGACCTTTTATACCATGCCTTGGGTACTTATCTAGATCACTTTCTGTCTCCTGGTGGGGGATTGAGAAGATTTTTATCATTTTCATCCTTGCAAGGTATTCCTCAGTTGATTCAAGCTTGGTCATGATTAACTCATCACCATTTGATTTTTTTTTTTGAGTATAATCTACATCTTGGGACAAGAGGACTTGAGTTGTCAATTTCGATTCAAATTTATTGACAATGGCATGACAAATTATTTTAACACCTAACATCCTCTAGACAGCTCTAGATGCAATGCATGACTCATGTGTAAACCTAAACATTAAGTTCATATGACGAATGTGGTAGCTCCCCCTTAGTGTGTGCATGAATATAAAATGTTCAGTAACAAACCAATGCCATATGCAGCCTTTTAAGTAAATGACTCATAGTACTAGGCGGAGAACTTAAATCCGAAGATCACCTCACGCGTAGTAATAGTTTCCAGACAGGCTTAACCTGCCCTTCCACATGTCACCATTTGATATACTATGTAATCATGGATGACGAAGGTAGGAGGATAGCAATGCATTATGGCATGAATACACAATGTTCAACCTTTGCAAGACAGAGTATGAAAGTATATGCTAACTCAATATATGTAGTGAAAATATGATCTGAAGAAACTTTAAGCTCTCCTACAACAAGATGCTATATGACAAGTGATATATACACAGATATGTAAATAACTATGGATGGAGTGCATGTACAGACATGTACATTATCACAAGACTATTCAGAACCATGACACAATTACTGAAGAGAGTGAGAGGGATATCACCTGAGTTTCTAAATTTCAGTTTTTGATTTTTCTTCCAACCTGACTTATGCCACTTGACTCGTGTGCCTTACCTTCTTGATGAAAATAAATTTTATACTTTACATTCCCAAGGCACACCTGCAAAACAGATTTCTCATTTGCTATTTTTAGGTACCCAAATCCTTTTGGGTCCTTGTGGGTTAGTAGCAATATTTGCACATGATTTCCACTTCTTAACAACATTCAAATCATCATCTTTCATAGGAAAATAATCATGCTTAATATTTTTTCAGATTTGCCGAAGTGATGGGGGGGAACACGTGGCAATACACTTTTCTTTCTCATTGGCTCTACTGGTTTATGTGTGTGAGCATGACTAGTTGAGTGAAAACTCTCTTTCTTCATGAGTAACCAGCAGTATGACTTGGTGTGATCTCTTTTACCACAGTGATTACAATGCATGGAAGGTTTTGTGGTGAAGACTTTCTTGGCATTTTTCAAAACAGCTTGGTTCCTACATGCTCTCAAGTCATCATTCTTCATAATGAAGCAATTATGCATAGCATGTCAATGTTTTCCACAATAAAAGCATGTGAGTTTCTTTCTAGTTGGTTGTGTGTGTGTGTGGTGGAAGTATGGTTAACATGCATAGAAGTGCTAGCAACATTTTTAGATTTTTGATGTAAATTGATTTTCTTTTAGATGCATGTGTGTGTGCAACATGATTTTCCTTTTTCAGATTTTCATTTGATGTGCTGGCTATGTTTGAACAGTGCACAAAAGATGTATAAACTTTATTTTCGAACTTCTTTTTATTCACAAGATTAAAACCCAGCCCTTCCCTCTAAAAATTCACTTTCGTCCCCAACAGTTTGTCCAAATTTTCTTGACCATTCATAAATCTAGACAATGAAGCATTCAAGTCAACAATCTCTTTCTCAAGAGATGCAATGTGCAATTCATAGGAAAGAAGTTTATTTTCACAGGAGTTGACTTGTTCATGTAAAGTAGCATTGATGATTTTATGACTTTCAATTTCTTACAACAAAGCATGCACTTTTTCAGATTGATCAATATTCATAGATTTTCCTTTTTCAAAAGTAAGCAATCTTTCAGAAATGGTTCTCTTCAATTCCTTCAGTTTCTCATTTTCTATTTCAAGATTTTTATCATGAGCAAACTCATTTCGACCATTGTTCATTAGACTTACTCTCTCTCTCAGCTCTTTGTTTTCATTTCTTAAAGAAGAAATTTGATCTTTATGAATTTCAATGTCAAACACATGACCATCAATCAATTCCTTCAAGTGCGAGCATTCTTTACATGGAGAATCACATTTATTTTGTCTAACATTCTTTTTTAATTTTTTGTTTTCTTCTTAACCTTCTCATATTTATCAGCAAGCTCATCATATGCAATCAATAACTCCTCATAGCTAAATTCATCTTCATTATTAGAATCAGAATTTACCTTTGAGCTTGATTCAACTTGCTGATCACTCCCTTGATCACTCGTGCCTGCCATAAGACATTGATCTTCATGCTCTTCCCGGACTTTGGTTAAGCCAACCAAGATATCCTTCGCGGATCTGTAATTGGAGACAAAAGGGAAATAATTAGAATCAACTGCAGCAATAAGCAATTTTAGAACCAAATAATTTTGATCATGTTTAAGCTTGGAATCTGCGGTCCAGACAGATTTGTCTTTAGGCAACTCATAAGGACTATGTGAGACAAGTTTCCATAGCTTAGGATCATATGAGTTGACTAGACTACACATCCTTCCTAACCACAAATCAAAATTACAACCATCAAACACCGGTGGAGAATTCAAAGTGTACATAATGGTAGTCATTGATCTGGATCACTCTAGATCGTTGGATCTATGAAATTAGAGCCTTGGCTCTGATACCAAATGAAGTCCCGTGATCAATGACACCCAAGAGGGGGTGAATTGGGTGTTTACCAATTTTGAGAAAACTTTTGGCCTTTTATAAAATGTGTGATACAAAGCTAGTTAGGAGATTCAAAGCTATTTGAACACTAATTGGATTTATCAAACCTTATATGATAAGATATAGATTATGCAAGATAAACGAAGATAAATCCAGAACAACAATTTAAACTAACGTTTATGTAGAATGGAGATAGAGGAAATGGAGCAAACCACACAATACAAGCACAATGCACAGCGATTTTTAAGGTGGTTCGGATGCAACGACGGCAATCCTACGTCCACCCCTCACCAAACCCGGTGAGGCTTCACTAGGGGATAAATCCCCAAATGGAGACGACGCTCCAACCACACACGCAGAATGACGTCTGCCCACACACACGGGGACGCACCCCAATACACACCCACACACGGAGACGAGGTCTCCAACACGATCCAACAAGCGGATCAATAAGACACACACACGCTGCGACAAGTGCAGCACTCCACACACACAAACACTAAGATCTGGATAAAACACCACACACACGCAGATCTAAGAAGACCTACGCACACAGGAATGGAACACGACGACCACACACGAGCACGGATCTAACAACGATCCATACACACACAAGTTCACAGTTTATACAAAACACAAATATGAACTTGAAACATAATGAGGCACAGTTTAGAATGCTCCTGATTTAGGCTCCCCCTGAGTGTATGCTCCGGATGTTTGCATTGATTCCTTCTTCACTTGAATGACTTGAGACTCAGCTTGAATGGCCTTATATTTGATGTAGATCTTCTTGCACGGAGTACTGTTCACGGCTACAGTACTCTTCCTTTTTCACTTGAACAACCTTCCTTTGATCTCTTCTTGAAACTCTTGAATTGCTTCTTCTCTTGATCGGAAGTTCCTTGGCTTCAGATGGTGCTAGAATGACGCTAGTTGGATGAAGAACTTACTAGATGGAGTATGTTTATGAGAGTTGTAGTAGCCTTATTCTTGCCTTGATAGCCTCCCCCTTGATCTCTCTTGTTGGTTGCTTGCTTCTTCAATTCATTGGAGGATGAAGGCTTCAAAATGGACCTTGGATCTTCAGCTGTTGGATGGAGTTTTGATTCACAAACTACTGTTCATGCTACAGTAGCACTCCTCTTCTTCTTCTCTATTGAGCCACCTTGATCTCCCTTGAAGCTCTCTTGGTTTCTTAGGGTTTATGGCTCCAAATGATATGTTTTATAGCCCTTGAATGGTCCATAAATAAGCCCCAGACCAGATCCACAAAACATGGTGAAATTGGGGTCATTGGGATTAAACAAATGGGTAGAAAGACCTCTCCTCGAGCTTGAAACACAAAGTCAACAAAAGGGGGCTCGGGGCTGGCGGTCGACCGGAGTAAGCTGGCGGTCGACCTAGAAGTTTCAGACTGCAGCCCGATTCATTCTAGCAGGGGCGATCGACCGGACTCCCATGGGCGGTCGACCGTTAGAGGCAGAGCCTATAGACTTTGGGGTGCTGTTATTTCAGGTCGACCGAGATTGGTCCGGAGGTCGACCGGACTTTGGTAAACCTGAAAAATGAGTAGTTATGCCCAGAAAACTATGTCCATAAGTCAAGAGCTTCAAGTCCATATCAAATCCATATCAAATCCATGCATTTTGAGATTGAATTCAAATTAGTTTATGCATTAGGCCATTTGAGCATTTCAAAATTTTGTTCCGGGGGCTCCGCCCCTGAAAACCCCCACAAGGGGCGCTGCCCCCTTGACCCCCGCGACCTGACCGGGCAGGTTGATCCCCTTGACCTGACTACACAGGTCGATCCGCGGGCGATGGCACACGATGGCCAGAAGGGTTTCATGTTGAGTGTGCATGAATGAGGTGTATATATGAGATACACAAGGTAAGATCGATACTAAGACAAGGTGAGAGTCTCACCAATCGTCCTTGACAGTAAATGACATATACCACCTGTTTTGGGTTGTAGAGGAGCAAAGTTTTGGTTCACCAGGTGACTACCATGAGTTTGATCCTGCATGCAAGATAGTCAGGGTTAATTGTATGCTTGTTGACATTAAAGATGTTATGAAACCTCTTTCCTCTTGTAAAACCAGCATATGCAACCAGGATAAATAACAAGATGAATGAACACAATCATCAAGAACATGTGTAATCAACCATAAGTTTAGTTATCATCACATAATCACACATTAAGTTTAGTTATCATCAAAACCATAACTTAGCAATTACAACAATCATCAAAACCATAACTCAACAGTACGGTCGCAGCTTGCGGGTGGCCGTGATTAGAGCCAACGCGAACTTTTCAATCCGTGAGTATCGAAACTCTGGCCCTTGTAATGCCTGGCTCACATAGTAGACGGGCTTCATGATGTTACCTTCCTCCCGAGTGAGTACCGCGCACATCGTGCTCGGAGTCACCGATAGATACAGAAGTAGTTGCTCTCCCCTTTGTGGTTTCGAGAGCACGGGAGGGGTTGCTAGGTAACGCTTTAGCTCTCCAAACACCTGCTCGCATTCCTGATCCCATTCGATCTGCCCTTTCTTCTCCGGTGCTTTGTTGGCTTGCTTGATGAGTCGGAAGAAGGGAAGGCATCTCTCAGCTGCTCGAGACAGGAACCGGGTCAAGGCAGCGATGCGGCCGGTGAGGCATTGTACATCTCTTACCGAACCGGTCGCTTCATCTCCAGTACTGCTCAGATCTGATCAGGGTTTGTTTCTATCCCTCTGTGAGTGACCAGGAATCCGAGGAATTTCCCCGAATTTACCCCGAACACGCACTTACTTGGATTGAGCATCTTGTTGTATTTCCTGAGTGTTACAAACGTCTCCGCCAGGTCTCCTAGGTGCTTGAAGGCTTGTAGGCTCTTGACGAGCATGTCGTCGATGTAGACCTCCATGTTGCGGCCGATCTGTGAGTTGAACAGTGGTTGACCAGACGCTAGTAGGTAGCTCCCGCATTCTTCAATTCGAATGGCATGCGGGTGTAGCAGTACAGACCGTGGTCGGTGACGAATGCTATCTTGTCTTGGTTGGGCTCGTGCATGCTGATCTGGTGATACCTGGAGTAGGCATCCAAGAAGCTCAGCATCTCGTGTCCGGCCGTAGCATCGACAAGTTGGTCGATCCGTGGCATGGGGAAGTTATCCTTTGGCGTTGCTTTATTGAGGTCGGTGTAGTCCATGCACATACGCCACTTCTCGTTGCTCTTGGGAACGAGGACTATGTTTGCCACAGTCTGAATGCCGGGTGGGTCGAAGTAGCCCCGAGTGCAATTTCTCGCTCACTTGCTCCCTGATGATGGCTTGTCGCTCGAGGTTGCAATGTCTTCTGCGCTGTTGGATCGGGCGGCAGCTTGGATCCAACCTAAGTTGGTGTGTAATGATCTCTGGTGGGATTCCAGGGAGTTCATCCTCGGACCAAACGAACACGTCTTGGTTGGTTGTGAGGAAGTTTATGTAAGCTTCCTTATCGTGCTCGGGTAGGGTAGGCCTTCTCCTCAACGTTCTGCTTGGGTCTTCTCCCACTTGGATGAGGTATAGGTCCTCCGCAGGAGTGCTCGCACTTGGACCTGGGTCTTCCATCCTTGCCTTCTTTTCAGGTGGTGTCTCCTCGGGCTGTTGATCGCGTGTCGAAATGAGGTAGCACCTTCTGGACTCCCTCTGATCTCCCCGAACCTACCCCACTCCCCGAGGAGTGGGGAACTTGAGTTTCTGGTGATACGAGGAGGGGACACCTCGAAGGATAACGAGGATTCCTCGACCGATGATGGGGTTATACCCGGTCAGCGCGCGGACGACCGTGAAATCCACCAATAATGTTACATCCCTTGGCGCAGTCCCGAACGTGATTGGCAGTTAGATGCGTCCTTCCAAACGGACCGTCGTTCAGCAGAATCCATACAGCGGTGTGTGCAATGGCGCGATTTGGGACAAATCCACACCCATGAGCACAAGATAGTCGTAAGAAAAAACGTCAGGGCCGCTTCCATTATCGACTAAAATGCGGTGCACAGTACATTGATTGATGGTGGCTGAGACCACCAATGCGTCGGAATGGGGAGTGGTTACACCGTTTAAGTCATCGTCGGAGAAGACGATGGCGTCTTTTAGGTGTTCCCGGGTGGCAGCCTCTCATCGGGGGCTGTTGCCTCGCTCCATGGTGTTGATAGCCGACGCGTACCGTCGTCGCCTGCTCGCGTTGTCTCCGCCCGTGGCCAGCCCTCTGGAGATCATCATGATCTCTTTCCCATTGGGTCGGTTGTCGAGAGGCGGAGGGGTCCGTTGTTGCTTTTTCGTGGCCTTGGCGAGGAACTTATCGAGGAGTCCTCGGCAGACGAGGTTCTTGATCGCGTCCTTCAAGTTGATGCATCCTGCCGTGTCGTGGTCGTGGTCACGATGGAAGCGGCAGTACTTCTTCTTGCTCCTTGAACTCGGATCTGATTTCATCCTAGGCGGCCACTTGAGAAATGGTTCCTCACGAATTTCCATCAGGATTTGGTCAGGAGGAGCTGTTAGGGTCTTGTAGTTACGATAATTTCCCCTTTCCTTTTCTGGGCGATCGCGGCGGTGTCAGTCCCGTTGCTCCTGCTTGTTTTGCCCTTCGTGTGGCGAGTCGGAGGATCTCTTCCGGTCGGACTGTTCGATTCCGACCGCTTGACCCAGGGCCGATGTGTTTTCCTCGCACTGCGTGTGCTTCTGTGCCAAGACGAGGAGATCGGTGAGGGTCGTCGGGGCTTCGAATCCAAGCGCATGTCGAAGGATGTGGTTCTGCTTCCCCTGGGTGAGTGCGATGGTGGTGATGCTGACGTCGAGGTGTAGGATCCGGAGTGCCTCCGTACAGAAATGGGAGAGGAAGTCCCACATCGTCTCTTCTCGTCCCTGCCTGAGAGCGAGCAGGGTCACCACAGACTTGGCTACCTTTCGGCAGCCAAGGAAGTTCTCCTTGAACAACATTTTTAGCTGCTGGAAGGAGGAGATAGTCCCCGCCGGTAAGGACTCGAATCAGGCCTGGGCGTTCTCCCAGAGAGTCATGACAAACGTCAGGCACTTCACAGTGTCCGAGGCCCGGTGGAAGACTAGATGGGACTCGAAGCTGTGCATGTGGTCGGCCGGGTAAGTGGTGCCGTCGTAGGAGGTGAATGACGGCAACTGTTGCTTCGGCGGAATGGGTGCTTCCATGATCTCCCTGGAGAAAGGAGCATGGAAGTCTTGGTCGTCGTCGATGAGGCCGCGATTCTTAGTGGCTAGGAGGATATCGTCCAGGTATCTGACTTTATTCTCAATCTCGTCGATGCGTTGGAGCCGACAATCCATCTCTGGGTTGGAGTGCAGCGGGTTGCGCATCCTCGATGCGGGTGAGCTGCGCGATCATCGATTCCTTGTGATGGAAATGTGTGAAGCCTCTCGCGCCCTGCAGGAATTGGCTAGACCGGGAGTCCCCCCACTCTAAGGATTCTCGGAGGGGGGATGCCTCCTGTCATCGGGTTTGTTGATGAGCCCCTAACATAGTTCCGTCTCGAACTGGATTTGTTGGCGCATATCCACGATCTCGTTGGCGGCGACCGCTGGTGGTAGACGGGGGGAAGACGATGCCTCCTGAGACACTCGAGAACTATGGGCTGGTGAGAACCGCGCCCGCAGTTGCTGGCGTTGCGAAGACTTCCACGAGGTGCCATGGCCTTTCGCTCGTGGTTCCCATAAATGCCGCCAAGAAGTGTAGAGGCAGAAATCTGGTTTCTATGCCACGTACCACCTTCTCTATTTATTTGACGGGGAGTCATCCGGCACCCGCGGAAGCCTGCAAACACCAGAAGCAAACGGGACGTCAGAAGGAACCCTGGGCGTTACCCCATAGGACAATCCTCCGATGCTTAAGTCAGCAACGGTTCTAGGCGAGTAACAGAGAAGAGCTGAGGAGAGAGAGAGAGATGGAGGTCGTAGTAGAGGATCCGAGAGACGTGTAGGCCCTCGCAACGAGTGCTCGCCGCTCCCAATGGGCACCCGGAGAGTGCTCGCTGGGTGGTAAGTTCGAGTAGGAGGGGTTCTCTCTGGACGTAGTATGGTGTGACTTCTCTATCACTGTAGCAAGGCTAGCTGCTCTATTCTCTAGGTGAAGCTTTTGGCAGGAGTTCTACCGTGTCCTCTCTTCTCTGTCGATTACCTTTTATAGGGGGTTGTCCTGGTGTTGGAGGCCTATCCCTTAGCAGGGAAGGGCGCAAGTAGTGGAGTAACGTCTCCTGCGATCGTAGCGGGAGTTTCCTGTTGGAGGGCAATTATCCCGGCGTCGGCTGGTCTTTGGGCGAGTCTTACGGCGCTCGTGGGGCATGCTCACCTGTTATGGGGTCGGGGCCGACGTCGTGGGAGGTAACGGTCTGTCGTCAAAGGGTCCTCCTGCGGTCATTGCGCTTGGGCCAAAGCCCTTCCTGTGCCGTCGAATCTAATGTTGAGCCGTAGTGGGCCGCACTTTAATGGGCTGCGGCTGTTGGGCACCTCTTGGGCGCGCTGTAGATCCAGGGTCGGATTGGGCTCGTCATTAATGGGCCGGTCATGGGCCGAGCCAGATTTACCCTCCTCAAGTTTTAATTTTAGTTCAATATCATATATATATATATATATATAACTGTATTTATATATATATGTACCAAGATTATTTTTATAAAAAATTCTACTCAATACCAGTATAAAAATCAACCATCCTTATACAGTAAAAATAAAGCAATGTGACGTGCATTTTCATAGTTAGAATAGTTCATGTATAAAGTCCATGGGTCCTCATAAGACTGGTTGTGGTCATCGTAATCCCAACCGAGAGTGTCCCAACAGCTGTAGGAATCCTACCGTCCTAGTCGTGTGGAGAAGGTACCCACACAATCACAATTCTTCTCGGAACAGAAGCCCAGGTTAGGTAACGGACGTGCATATATATGTAGCGCGGAGGCAGGGGCATGTAGGACGCGCAAGAGTCTTGAGAGAACAGAGTGGAGAGAAGAGAGAGACGAAGCTTGCTTGGGGAAGGAAGGAGGAGATCGATGTCACACGCTATGGAGACACGATCCAAACGACGGCATCGCTCTTGTGATGGTAAGTGGGCGAGCCTGCCGGAGGACTTGCTCCTCCCCATCCTGATGAAGTTGAACCTCGTGGACTTCTACTCCTTCAGCAGGGTGTGCAGCGCGTGGAGGTCCGCCGGCAGGGAGTCCAAGAAGCTCCACGCCGCGTCCCAGCCCCCGCTGTTCCAACGCCGGGACTACCCTCACGCTTTCTATTGCATGGACCAGGCGCGTGATTACCTGCGCATAAGGCGGAATAAGCCCCGGGGAGTAGGCGGCCGCTGGGTGCGGCGGCTCGGGGTCAAGCACTCCATCATGGGCTTCTCCTGTGGCTATTTCATCGTTGAAGAACGGCGCAAGAGCCGCCGGATCTTCCTGGCGCATCCCCTCACCGGCGCCATCGTGGACGGCGTGGAGTTTCCGCAGCTCCCGCGGTATATCGACAACGTAATGCTGACAGCCCCTCCCACAGTCCCCGGCTCATGCATGCTCTCTTTCGTCGATATCATTGGCTCCCCGCTCCAGCTGACCCTATACTACTGCCGGCTGGGGGCCTCGCAGTGGGAGGCACACGAAATCCGCGTCGACGCCCCTGATCACCACTACTACCTTCTGAATCAGCGCTACGTTGCAGTCCTCGATGGGAGAATCCATGTGGTGATGAAGAGGAAGGTTGTGGTGATCGACCTGCAGGTTCCCAAGCCGAGAGTCACCACGCTCCAAACAGAAGGGGGGTTGACCAGCTGGTCCCCAGATGTGTCCACTCACATCATAGGGTGCGGGGGGGAGCTCTTGGCCGTGGATGGCTTGGGGACGGAGAGGTTGACGGTTCACCGGTTCGAAGCTTCGGAGAGGAGGTGGGTTCAGGAGAACGATCTTCTTCGCGGGCATGCCATCGCAATAGACGACGCAGTATTTGGATGCTCCATGTCGTGGAAACGGCCGACTCATGCGTGGGGTGGTGATGACAACGGGAGGAGCTGCGTCTACTACTGGAGTTTACAAGGGCCAGTGCTCGTATACCACCTTGTCCAGGGACAGCTTGAGCTGCAAAGGCAAGTGGAGGTACCGCCCGGTTGGAATTCCCTGTGGATCGTCCCAAGTCTGTTTGCTTGACTGCCAAATTAGATTGATATGATGCGCTCAAATAGTTAATTATGTACATAGCACGTAATATATGTAACACTCAGTCCATATATGTCCAGTTTGATCCATGTTTACTCGAAAACTTTTCTTCTATTCTTCTGAAGCATGCATGATACTGGATGAGGACCGAAATCTTAATGATATATATATATATATATATATATATATATATATATAGTTTGAGATTGATATTTGATGGGCTATATACATTCGTCCAATTAATATATAGATTGGCGCATTACTCCGTCGTTCTACGTATATATGTGCCATAAAACAATCAAATACAGACGAGTCATTTTGAATTTCTACAGTACAAGTACTTAATCTTAGACAAAGTCGATGGATTTTGTGATAATAATTTGATATATAGTTTTTTAAAACTACTTTGTACATTCAAATCACTGGAATTTTATCTAAGTCAAAAGAAAATTCATAATTTGAAATATTTTTAAATACAACTTAGTACATTAAAAATAATTGAAATTCCATCCAAATCTCAAGTGATTTTACAATCAACAATACATTGTAAAATCACTCCTACTGACTACTGTTAATCTAATTGACATTAACTGTGACTCAAACAAAATTTAGAAGTTTAACATGATCACACGAGTTTGTGTAAATTTGTGAAAAATAAGAATAAGGTCAATCTGTGCTGTACCTTTTTTTCTTTCGACATCTCTATGAAACAGTCTCTAAATGAGGGGGTGCCAAACTAAAGTTGGTCTGGACTTGATAATAGACGCGTAATTAATTAGGGCCGGTGATTATGGATATGGGTATATCCTTTTACCTATATATATTAACGAAGTCTCATTGTCATGTGTTATACAAAATTGTTAACAGATTATGTGAATTTGGGACAAAAATGAAGCCCATTTATTCTCTATGATTTCACGATTTAAGCTAAATGAATATTCATTTTTATAATTTAAGTTAATTAGATCAATGGAGAGAAATAGGGACGGGGGGTACGCACGTAGTTGTTTATTTCCAGGGAAAAAATTAAAATAGAAGAAAGAGAGGGAATTGAATTCAAACTATCAATTTAAAAGGATTTTGGCCTGGTCTAGAAGGGCGGGAATGGTGGACTATTGGTGGAGTTTAATCAAATGATGCGATAAAGGTAAAACTACCCAAGCCGTTACTTCCCAGCTGGTTAATTGAGAAGGAGTCGATGCATAAAATACTTCCTACATTGGAGGAATTTCTGAGAAAGTAATGCCCAAATTATGGGACAAGGGAACCGACAAAGTTAAAGAAAGTAATACAAGAAAGGGATTTTTACATATATACTCTTGTAAAGTTTTATTTTGTCAAATATATTTTTCATCGGAGCATATTATCATGAATATCTCAAAATATGGATAATGTCACGATTATGTCCTTTTCATAACTCCCGTGTGTTTAACCTGAGTTAAATGTGAGTTAAAAAGTAAGATTTTTATATATATATCCTTGTAAAGTTTGATTTTGTCAAATATACTCTAGATCTAACGATCGTAAATGACATATTTCACGGAATATTTTCCTCCATCGACGACAGTAAACTAAAAGGGTGTAACTGCAACATTTCTATCTAAATAAATGATATTCATGATAATATACTCAGATGAAGGGTATATTTGACAAAATCAAATTTTATGAGTATATATATGTAAAAGTCCTTGCAAGAGAAGATCCCACATCATCATTAATATCCAATAGAATATAATAAAATAATGGATACCTTAATCTCACGGTACGTGTCACATTAAATAACCCATGTCAAATTAAGGGCCAGAGTAGTTCATCCTTTAGTCCCAACAATCGTACAACGACCGAAGCAGTTCACGCGTGCGCGGAGAGCACTTCCTAAATCCCATTCTGACTCGAAGAACGGACGGGCAATCCACATGTGGACATGTATAGAAGAGATAGGGCAGGACGCGCATAATATAGAGAAGAGAAGAGAGATAAGAGAGAGAAGAGGGAGGAGGAGCCTAAAGTCTTGGCTTATTAGTTAAAAAAATCTTATTACATAAGTATAAATAAAAAATAATCTTTGTGCATAAACATAAGTATGAAAATTATTGCATAAACATAAGTATGAAAATTATCCCCCCATGTATATACCATCATTTTTTTTGGCGACAATTAATCATAAAGATATCTATACATGCACTTCCGTTTGCGTAGTATAAGATTATTATGATTAATAAGTATATAAGAGTTAAAGTTTGTGACGTCGCCTTTCCCTATATCTTGTATCTTGGTCTTGGGACGGCCACTTTTACTCTCAATTGTTGTGAAGTAGGAAATCCAGAAAACACTAAAGTCCAAACCATCTACATATCTCATAAAACACAACCATATCATTTCTATAAAATAACAAACCACCATTCATATTCCATACACCACTATACACATTTCTGTTCACATTATAATTTAGCCTGCTAATATCATTCAAAATGACTGAAACCTACTTATCTAGCGGGTTTCAACTCTCTCATGATCTCTCCCCGACGTTATTCACGTCGGAGTCAAAATTATACTTTCTAATTACCTAAAAAAAGTTAAGTAAAATGTGTGAGTTCTATGATTTAGTAGGCATTAGAACCAATTGCAAGCTTACAATATAATAACTTTTAAAAATTATGCCATAATTTTTATTTAATTACAATTCTTTACCGATTCTAAACATATATCATAAAATCAAGAGATGGAATAATGAATCAAAATCGTTATCAATTATATGACAAACTATTCTCAATCAATCTATTTAACTATCAAAAAATTCAATATTATAATCGACATGTCAATCAATTCAGTATTCATCAAGACTCAACTCAGATTCAATCATTTTAATTAATCAAATATATAAGCCTTATGATCAATTTCAAAGTGTGTGCTTTTATCTATTAAGGTAAATTTCAATTCAATCAATCTTAATTATATATAATATCATTATAGTAACTAGACAGGCATCCAAACCACAACATAAAAGGTCAATCAGTGTCGGGGTTCTATGTGATAGGCATATATACAAATGGCCTACACGTTGAGTACCGATCGGTCTTCATCAACTGTGCCAGATGGGACAACTAATGTCTATCAATCATTCTATTTATCCTCAGACATTGGAGCATAATCCCGTAGTAGACGTTGACTACGGTTTGTCACCCAAGAATTCCCTTTACGATGGCACTGTCCATGTACTCAATTTCATAGAAATCTCTTTTTGTTAATTTCTATCCAAACATTTTTAATTAAATTGAATATAGATATTACATATATATTAACTAAGATTGATAACTAATCATAAAAATAAATATATTTAATCAAGTTATATATATAATAATTTAATATGCAGTTCATGGGATTCTAACCATACATGATCGTCTTTACAGATGCAATCAGTCTTCAAATAGCTAATTGATCTTTTGAATATTTACAGTATCAAATTAAGATTAAAACAATCATATACATATAAAATAATATGTGTTCAGCTCATCACATACCTACCTTTATGATGAGGTCCTCAAGGTTTCTCTAAAATCTTTATAAAGCTCGCTCCCACTCACCCTCCTTACAAACTTCTGGTACCAAAAGATGAAAGCGTTCTTCTTCTTCTCCTCTTCTCCGTCTCCTATTCTCCCTCTACAACTCTTACTCTTGTATTTTTTTCTAAGATCTCATTTTCATCTATATCTTAGAATTAATATAATTTCAATTCCCTTTCCTTAGTCAATCAAATATGTTTTTCAGTCACCACCGCCTAAGAAGAATAAAGGGTTAATTTTTCAAAATATAATAGTCACAATAAGGGTAGTTTTGTCCTTTATATAAGTTTTGCACAAGTTCTAATGCTAAAAGATAAGGCTTCCTCTTTAATTCTCTTAAATCTCCTAGAATAGCCACCTATTAACATATACTAGATAACTCCTTGCAATATTGAGTGGCAATACCATAATTTTACTCACTATCTATTTTTTATAATTTTTGACCTAGTAAAGGACATAATTAATAGAACTACTAAACATAAAATTTAAAGATAATTAGATTATCTTTTCAATGAGTCTAACGTCGACCCATTCTGACATTTTTACATGTAATTAACCTTAATAATAATAGTTTTGTAATTTACATAAGTCTTTAATCCTATTCTATCAACTAAGTATCATCTATATTTTATTAATTATCATTCACATTATATATTTCTTCAATTTATCGTCAACATATCGTCCATTTCTCCCAAATTGGACGATACTTCATCTAACACCTCCAATTAGACAATGTTCCGTCTATCTTATTCCACTTAAACGATACATCGTCTAACTCCTACCCCACTTAGATGATATTTCGACCTAGACTATGTTCCATCTAACTGCTCTCCACATAGACGATATATTGTTTAATTCTAATTTTTAAAAGTTTATATATTACCATCCAACACTATATTTCGTTGTTTATCATTTTTGACCTCTTAAATAGCAGAATCTAAAAATGTACTAAACATGAAAGTTGTAGATCATTATATTATCTTTCCAATGAGCCTAGTTTCATATTATTTGGACATGTCTACCCAATGTTATGCTATAAACAATGGACTACTCTCTTAAAATTATGAACTACTCTTAACGTGCTCAGATTAACTAAATAGGCCGACTTATTAGACTCTTATCATGTGAAATTGAACATCCTATTGGGCTTCCTAAAATCGAGTTGTTACAATGTTGGCTGCCTCAATACCATACTAATGTGAGTCAACTGACTAGTACATCTTAGGGGCAAACTGGGTTGGCTTAAATCAGCCGAATTGATATGAGTCAACCCAAGCCATCAAAGACAACACTAGACGCCAAGTTAATGAGTCGGACTAACTTTTACCATACTAGGATGGAATAGAGTCTATCCATCTCGATGAGTTGGTGGACTCTAATAGGAGTGACATTTTTTTGTAAGGAACAATTGCAAAAATAACCCTCCTACATATATAATTATATACTTATTTTTGTTTAATATCATGATTAATGTAGAGGCTAAAATATGCCCCCTTCGCCTCGTGCTATACCCTTGAAATTTGTTTAAACGGGGAGGAATAGCTGGCCACCCTGAGGAAACTTACATACACTGGAGAGAGCGTCAGAAGGAGCTCTGGGAGAGATCCTAAGGGACAACCCTCTGATGCTTAAGTCAGAAACGCACGAGAAAGCAGAAAGGAAGCTGAAGAGGGAGATAGCTGAAGAGGGTGAGAGTCAAGAGCGTATAGCGTGAAGACGATGCTTGGAGAGTGCTCGAAGGGGACGGAGAATGGTCAGAGAGATAGGAAGAGAAGAACCAGAAGGGGACCTCTTTCTCTCTCTGTTGTCCTATTGGAGTTTCCTTCAGTAGCCACCCGCGTGAGAGGGTGAGGACCTCCCACTCTTTGTGTGTAGATCTCTCTCTCTACTGGCGATACAAGTTTCAATGCTTTTTCTCTATGTGTCTCTTTCCACTTTCGTCTCATCTGGGGGCCTATTTATATAGGGCACAACGGTGTTCCGACTTAGCAATAACATTGTTCATGGATTAGTGTTCACTTGATTGTGGGGATCACCCATCGCCCACTCGCCTGCTCTTGGAGAGAAGACCTCGTGGAGACCTCGTGGCGGGCATCTTGACGGCGTAGGTGCAACCTGGTCCCCGTCGTGGTAGGTCCTGTGATGAGATCCCCAACGTTCATCCGTCGACGAGTCAGGAGGGGAATGCTCGCTAGGTCCAAAAGGGCCCAACATCACCAAGCCCAATATGGTCGAACATCGTCAGGCCTAGTAAGGGTCTGATACGGAACAATGCGGGCAAGCTAAGGCCGGTTGAGCCTTGGACCGCATGCCCTAGCCCAACTAGGGCCCAACAACGCTCCGCCAGCCCATTTGAGAAATCATCGCGCGAAGTACGAGCGTCGTTATGATCGCCCAACAAGGAAGACACCATCAACGATACAAGGCTCCCTTCTGAGAGGATTGGGTTGTCCCCACAATGCCGAGATTCTCGCCACGAGTACTACAAGAAAAAGGGAAGTTTTGGACTGATAGTTTTCATCGAAAATCCACCGAAAAGAGTTTTTCCCATAGATTTTGGACGGATTTCAGACGAAATATATCCATCAATATATTTTGGTTGCAAATTTCTGACGGAAAATTTTTTTGTCTGAAATTTTTGACAGAAAAATATTTGTCGAAAATTACGTTGGCATTATTTAAAAAAATTCATTTTCAATGGATTCATTTCCATCAGAAAACCCGTCGGAATATTATTCTAACGGAACAAAATATCCGTCGGAAATTCAATTCTTAATTTCTGAAGGATATTTTCTTTCGTCAGAAATACCGTCGGAATAATTTTCGATGGAAACAAATTTTTGTCGGAAAGTCCGTTTATAATTTCTGACAGATTCATTTTTCATCTTAAAATCTATTTATAATTATTATAATTTCATCGTAAATAATAATAGTTATTACCGACGGACATAATATTCTGTCAGAAATTCATTCAAAAAAATAAAAATTAAAAAATTAAAAAAAGTTGTAAAACCTGTTTAAAATTTAAATTCAACAAATATTCAAATACACAACACACATCCCAATGACAAATAAAATAATAATTACATTTCAATATAAATATCAATTTTTTATAATATAAAAAACATCAAGAAATGTCCTCTACGTCCTCTATGTCCTCATCCTCCTCACCTCCGTCGTCTCCTCCTAGGGCTAGACCTGCTGGAGGATCCTATATTACAAAAAAAATAACGTTAGACATGTATGAATAAAAAGTATTATTTAAAAATTAAATTAAATATTTTTGATTTTAAAAATTCTAAACTAAATTATATGAACACGAATTCTTTAACTTAATTCAGAAATGGGTGATTTGAGCACTGAGCCCAAGCCGGGTATCCGTTTTGGATTCTGTGAGCTCTCCTAAGTCACCCTTACCACCTAGGTCGTGTTGGAACAATCAGCACGATGATCAGACTGGTATTCCATATGTTGGACCCTCGAAACCCCAGCTCATTGGTTTTTTTAAAACTTAGTTCAGAAATGAGTGATTTGAGTGCGGAGTCCAAACCGGATATCCGTTTTGGATTCCGTCAGCTCCCCCAAGTCACGCTCACTACCCAGGTCGTGTTGGAATAATCGGCACACTGATCAGACTGGTATTTCATATTTTTCACCCCCAAAATCCCAGCTCATTGTTTGTTTTAAACTAAGTTAGTTTGAAATGGGTGATTTGAGCGCCGAGCCCACATCGAGTATCCATTTTAGATTCTGTCAGCTCCCCCAAGTCACGCTCACCACGTAGGTGGTGTTGGAACAATCGGCACACTGATCAGATTGGTATTCCATATTTTGGACACCCTAAAACCCTAGCTCATTGGTTTGTTTTAAACTAAGTTAGTTCAAAAATGAGTGATTCGAGCGTCGAGCCCAACCCGGATATCCATTTTGGATTCCGTTAGCTCCCTTAAGTCACGCTCACCACCCAGGTCGTGTTGAAACAATTGTGATGGGAATCAACACTGGGCACTAACATTTTATTTTATATTTGTGTCCTTTTTATTTACATTTATACCCTTATGTAATTGGGTACGCAATTTTATGGCAAGTATAAGCCAAAGTGTGAGTCCTTAGATTTTAGTGAGTTTATTTGTAAAAGTCTTGTTAACTCTGTCATGGCCGATCCTAAGCCCGGATGAGAAATGATGAGGGTTTGCGTTAGGTTGACAATCAGCAGTAAAATTTTGTCACATCTCCAACATGAATCCTGATCTAAATACTTTTTGTGCTAATGCTAGGGCGTCCCCCGTAAGCGACATGTTACATCGGAACCCAGATGGAATGACAAGTGAGCAAGGGCTAGCTAGGGCATTCCCCGTAAGCGACGCGCCGCAATGGCACCCGATTGCGGTGTCAAATAGACAAGGGTTCCCGTGTGGGGTTGGGCGTACACGGGTAAAGAAGTTAGTCTAAAAACATAGGATCCATCTAGCTACTTGGAATATATATAGGAGCTTTAACGGGTAAGTGTTTAGAATTAGTTAAGTTAATGAAGGACAGGAGGGTTAATATAGCTTGCCTACAAGAAACTAGGTGGAAAGGACATAAAGCTAAAGACATTGATGGATATAAAATTTGGTATACGGATAATAATAACTCTAGAAATGGTGTTGCTATAATAATAGATAAAAACTTAAAAGATAGAGTTGTAGAAGTTAATAGATTGGGGGATAGACTAATGTTAATTAAACTTATCTTAGGTGACGATATTTTGAATATAATTAGTGCTTATGCACCTCAAGTAGGATTAGAAGAGAGCATTAAAAAGTAATTTTGGGAGACTATTGATAGTTTGATCCAAAATATCCCTAGTGAAGAGAGAATCTTTATTGGAGGGGATCTTAATGGTCATGTGGGTAAAGATAATAGAGGCTGTGAGAGGATTCATGGAGGGCTTGGTTTTGACAATAGAAATGATACGGGTTATACTATTCTTGATTTTACTTTGGCCTATGATTTAGCAATTACTAATACCTTCTTTAAGAAGAGGGACGAACACTTAATAACATACAAGAGTGGAACACATATAAGTCAAATTGACTATTTTCTTATTAGGAAGCTCGATAGAATTTTATGTAAAGATTGTAAAGTTATTCCTGGTGAGAGTCTAGCCCCTCAACATAGGTTGTTAGTAATGGATGTCACTATCCCTAAATTCAAAAGAAAGATCATTATAAATAATTATTCTAAGATTAAATGGTGAAATTTAAAAGGTAAAAGTTTAGAAACATTTAAAAATTATCTATTAAAAAAAATATTTGAAATTTAGAACAAGAAACTAATGTAATGTAGAATAATGTTACAAATTGTATAATGATGGTGGCAAAACAACTCTTAGGCGAATCTAAAGGTAAAAAGAATATAGAAAAAGAGACTTGGTGGTGGAGTGAGGAAATCGAAAATACCATTAGAGTAAAAAAGGAGCGCTTTAAAGTTTGGCAAACTAACAAAAATGATAAAACCCTAGAAGCCTATAAAATCGCTAAAAAGAGAGCTAAGAAAATAGTTAGTGAAGCTAAATCAAAGGTATTTGAAGATTTATATAATAAATTAGGAACCTGAGAGGGTGAAAAGGACATATTTAAACTTGCTAAATTAATAGAAAGAAAAACTAGAGATTTAGATCATGTTTGTTATATTAAAGGTGAAGATCAAAGGGTTTTAACTCAGGATCTTGAGATTAAAGAGAGGTGATATAGTTATTTTCAGAAATTACTTAATGAAGATTGCGTTAAGGATTTCTCTTTAGAAGGTACCCAAGAGTCCACAATATTTGATAAACATCAATATTTCAGGCGTATTAAGATGTCAGAAGTTGAGGATATTTTAAGGAAAATGAAAGTGGGCAAGGCCTTAGGACTAAATGGCTTACCTATTGTAGTATGGAAAGGCCTAGGAGATATTGGTATTCAGTGGCTAACTAAACTTTTTAATAAAATTTTAAAGGAACGAAGAATGCCAGAAGTTTGGAGAAAAAGTGTTATAGTTCTTTTATATAAAAATAAAAGAGATATTCAAAGTTACAATAATTATCGTGGAATTAAGCTTATGAGTCATACTATGAAACTTTGGGAAAGAGTAATTGAAAAACGCCTCCGATGTATGACTATTGTATCGAAAAATCAGTTTGGTTTTATGCCGAATAGATCTACTACAGAAGCTATTTTCTTACTACGGTAGCTAATGGAGAAGGATAGAGAGATGAGAAAAGAATTGTATATGGTTTTTCTTGATATAGAGAAGGCATATGATCGAGTACCGAGAGAATTGATTTGGTGGACATTAAGAAAGAAATGAATCTCTCAAGGATATGTTGATTTGATTAAGGATATGTACAATGGTGCTATTACTAGTGTTCGAACTATTGCTGGGGAGACTAGTAAATTTCCAATTTCTATAGATTTACATCAAGGTTCTGCACTTAGTCTGTATCTCTTTACCTTAGTTATGGATGAAGTAACAAAATAATTGCATGATGATATCCCTTGGTGTATGCTATTTGTAGATGATATTATTTTAATTGATGAGAGTATTGATGCTTTAAATGCTAAGTTAGAGCGTCGGAGACTTGCTTTGGAGTCTAAAGGTTTTAAAATTAGTAGGAGCAAGTCAGAGTTTATGCATTGTAATTTTAGTAATAGGAGAGTGGTTCATGAAGACATGATTCTAATTGATGGATATAACATTCCGAAGAGTAGTAGCTTTCGATACTTAGGGTCTATCATACAAGAGAATGTAGAGATTTATGATGACGTTACACATAGGATTAGGGTAGGTTGTGTAACGACCCGAGAATCCGATTACCGGGAAGGCCCGATAACCCGAGACTCGTATCGCCACCCACGAGTCCGAAGACTCGGAAGGGTTAAAAGGATGGTGTGGAAACTACACAAGTATCACAAATAATCGTAGAAATTAAACAGTTATAATATTAAGCAGGAAATGAATTTAACATTTTACATGGTCCACAATAAAATAACAACAACAGCAACAGTAGTCCACGACTAGTACAGTGACAAGAAAGAAAAGTACAGCTACACGGGGCATCCCCCGGCTCTGACCTCTGGCACTACCTCTGGACACCCGCACCACGCTTCCGCTGCGCTCCTGACGCGCTCCCCGAAGGTGGCGCCTCACCTGAAACACGGTGAAAACACGCAGGGAATGAGTCTCGGAACAAGACTCAGTAGGGATCACTCGAACCCTACCTCGAAAAACGAGAAACCACTACTCTAGCGGTAGGAAAGTACCTCGGAAAGGAAAGCCCTGTACTCCACAGAACTAGACCCTACGGCACGCAAACCGACACACGTGCCACGGTACGAGAAGACCGCAACTCAACGGTCGAACCGTCAAAACCCGAAGGTCGGAAACACACGACTGACAGTCTGACACTCCGTACTCGACAGGAGTACCACCCACTAGAAGCACAGCCGGTAGCGTCCCCTGACGTCTTACACCGCACCGCAGGTGAACCGCCTGACATGGTAGGTCCTACCCGAGGCGCAAACACCGTACAAGTAACCACAAACAAGTGACTAGCTGGGGTCACACCCGTCGACGTGGGTCCAACCGCCCCCAACCACGTGTGCACACACAGACCGCGCGTCCCTGGTCTGGCCCTCTGACCGGTTTTCCCCTCAGCCGGACTCTGGCTGCAAGACGTGGGGCCCAACGGTAACCAGTCCACAAACCGTCTCTAAAGGTCAGCCCGTACACCACTCCCTGGTGCGACTAGCACACGCGTACTAGTAGGCTACGACTAGTGGAGGGTCACTGAAGGAGTAGACTCTCAAGTTACGGAAAACAACGCCCAAGCCCGACAACGTGTGGGAATCACCCCACGCACTAGTCCCGTCGCACGGAGACCACGGTCGGAGAAAAGCGAGGTTGCCACCCTCATGGGGCAACACAGGAAGTGGCGGTCTACCCTCAGACCGTCACTGCCAAATGGCGGTCCACTCTAGGGCCGTCACTTGGAAATAGCGGTCTAAGGCGAACCGTCACACGGCCAGGGGGTAGGGGGAAGCGACGCGCCCACCCTAGTGCGTCGCTTGGAAGCGGCGCACCTAGGCCAGGGCGTCACATGGCACCCCACACCCACGAAAACCACAGGGAAAGTAACGCGCTTACCCTGGCGCGTCGCTTGCAAGCAACGCGTCGGGCTCAGTGCGTTACTCGCATGTGACGCGCCTAGACCAGCGCGTCGCATGGCCCTCACGCTCGGGATGGAAAGGGAAGTGACGCGCCTGCCCCAGCGCGTCGCTTGTAAGTAACGCGCTGGGCCCAATGCGTCGCTTGGCCCATCCACATGGGGGACAACAGGAAGTAACGCTCCTGCCCCAGTGCGTTACACGCATGTAACGCGCCTATCTCGGTGCGTTACATGGCCTGACCCCCAACGGTCAAAACCCAACGGTCGAAAGCATGTGACGGCCCAGCCCAGGGGCGTCACTAGCAAACGGCGGCCAGTCGCAGGACCGCTACAGCCCTCGTGTAATATCCCGGACCTTTCGGATCCTTCTTCATGGGTCCCGGATCTAGTTTTCGGAGCGTCCGGCTCCGTTGTGTCCGAAATTTCGTTTCGGACATCTTTCGTGTTCGGATCGGCGCGATCCGGAGTCGTTTCGGAGGCCCGGAGGCGTTCCGCGGCTTTTTCCGCGCGTGTTTTCCGATTTCCGGTGTGTGTTTCGGCTTTTTCTTCGGACGCTCGCTGCGGGCGAACCGGGCAGTTCCCCGAGGCACGAGTGGTACCGTTGCGATCGGTGCGTTCCGAGGATTCCGGAAATGTATTTTTCTAATTTTCGGTATTTTTCCGAAAAATCGGATTTTCTATATATTCCCATTTTCTTTTCTTTTCTTTTTCTTCTTTTCTCTTTTCTTCTTCTTCCTTCCTCTCTCTCCCTCACGCGACCGTGGCCGGCTCTCTCCCTCCTTCTCTCCCGTTCGACCGTGCCGACCCCCGTTCCGGCTGCAGACGGCGGCGGTGCGACGGCGCGAGGACGTGGGTGACGTGGTGGCGATCGTGCGGGCATACGGCGAGCGTGGGAGGCGTGGAGAGGCGAGATTCTAGCGGCGTTCTTCGCGACTTCGAGCTCGGATCGGAGCGTTTCGTCGCGGACCGGAGGTAGGGTGACGTTCCTTAGCCTCATGTCTTCCTTCCCCGTGAGTTTCAGCTCGAGACGAGGTCGAGAGGGGTTTATTTTGAGCCGGGAAGGGTCGATCATGCCGCGGGGTGAGTTCGTCCGATCCATCGTTTTGAGCCCCGATTTCACGGTTTAAGGGCGTAGGAGCATGCTAGGGGGCTTGGGGGTTCTTCTCTCGCCATTTCCCCCTCCGTGGGGTTTGTTTTGAGGCCGATTGGGCGATTCCGGTGAGGTTCGCCATTTTCTCGCCGGTGAGCGATGTGCGGTCGAACCAGTGGCCGCACAACCCCTATGCGGTTCCGTTCGGACCGTTCATCGGCTCGGCGCGCTTTGGGTGAGGCTTGGCGCGCAGTGGGCTTGGGCGGTCTATCGTGGGACCGCATATCCTAATGTGCGGCCCCACAGCTACCGCCCAACCCCAAGGGTTTTGACCGTTGGTTGTGACCGTTGTGCAGTGCTCTGGGATGTGCGGCCAGGAGCTGACCGCATAACCCCTTGCACGGCCAGGTGCTGGCCGTACATCCCCTAGCGCTATGGTTGGATGTGCGGTCTGGCCCTGACCGCACAACACCTGAACGGCTAAGCCGTAGCCGCCCTTCCCCAAGTGCGGCTAAGGACTAACCGTCCAGGCTTTTTACCGTTGGGAGACGAGCGGCCAGTAGGTGACCGTTCCTCACCCACGTGCGGTCAAGAGTTGGCCGCACATCTGTTTGAACGGTCCTGTGTTGGCCGTTTATCCGTCGTTTGGACCCTGGGTGGAACGGTCCTGATATGACCGTTCTAATCCTTGTGCGGTCCCTGTGTGACCGCACATCCCTGAGCGGCCCAGTGTGGACCGTTCAAGGGTACGGGTTGCGTCGGTGTGTCTCTCGTCGTACAGAGTGTACCGGGAGATGTTGTTGGCAGCTGGTCACCGTGCGTCGGTGTTGGTACAAGGAGCGTTCCTCGTACCTGCAGTTGCACCGTTGTTTTCCGAGACTTGAGAGTCTACTCCTTCTGTGACCCTCCACTAGTCGTAGCCTACTAGTACGCGTGTGCTAGTCGCACCAGGGAGTGGTGTACGGGCTGACCTTTAGAGACGGTTTGTGGACCGGTTACCGTTGGGCCCCACGTCTTGCAGCCAGAGTCCGGCTGAGGGGAAAACCGGTCAGAGGGCCAGACCAGGGACGCGCGGTCTGTGTGTGCACACGTGGTTGGGGGCGGTTGGACCCACGTCGACGGGCGTGACCCCAGCTAGTCACTTGTTGTAGTTACTTGTACGGTGTTTGCGCCTCGGGTAGGACCTACCATGTCAGGCGGTTCACCTGCGGTGCGGTGTAAGACGTCAGGGGACGCTACCGGCTGTGCTTCTAGTGGGTGGTACTCCTGTTGAGTACGGAGTGTCAGACTGTCAGTCGTGTGTTTCCGACCTTCGGGTTTTGACGGTTCGACCGTTGAGTTTCGGTCTTCTCGTACCGTGGCACGTGTGTCGGTTTGCGTGCCGTTAGGGTCTAGTTCTGTAGAGTACAGGGCTTTCCTTTCCGAGGTACCTTTCTACCGCTAGAGTAGTGGTTTCTCGTTTTTCGAGGTAGGGTTCGAGTGATCCCTACTGAGTCTTGTTCCGAGACTCATTCCCTGCGTGTTTTCACCGTGTTTCAGGTGAGGCGCCACCTTCGGGGAGCGTGTCAGGAGCGCAGCGGAAGCGTGGTGCGGGTGCCCAGAGGTAGTGCCAGAGGTCAGAGCCGGGGGATGCCCCGTGTAGCTGTACTTTTCTTTCTTGTCACTGTACTAGTCGTGGACTACTGTTGCTGTTGTTGTTATTTTATTGTGGACCATGTAAAATGTTAATTCATTTCCTGCTTAATATCATAACTGTTTAATTCTGCAATTATTTGTGATGCTTGTGTAGTTTCCACACCATCCTTTTAACCCTTCCGAGTCTTCGGGCTCGTGGGTGGCGGTGCGAGTCTCGGGTTATCGGGCCTTCCCGGTAATCGGATTCTCGGGTCGTTACAGCTGGTATCAGAGCGCGGTTGTGGAATTACATGAGAATCATAGGTAATTGTATTGGTCCACTAGTCCACAACGATGATGTACATGTGACGCTGGCATTGGGCACCGCGTGTTTTATTCTGACCTTCCGTTTCTGAGTTTTCTGTCTTGTGCTTAAGGAGCGAGGATGGCGCCGAGGAGGAGTTCTCGCTCTCAGCAGGGGCAGTCGGCTGGAGGCCAGGAGATCCAGCAGGGGGTCCAGAGGGACCAGGAGGAGCATAGCAGAGTTCCGGGAGCTACCGAGGCCGCGGATGCTGCGAGGGCTCCGGGGGCCGAGGGTTTTCTCCGTGGCATGTACCATCTCATGGCTCAGCAGTTCGGCGGAGAGGCCGGTGAGGGCTCGTCAGTCAGGGGTGGGCCAGGCCGAGCAGTGAGGGATTTCATGCAGTTCCATCCACCTTACTTTAGCGGCCAGGCAGACCCTGATGCGGCTCGTGATTGGCTTGATGAGATGGAGCGGGTGTTCAGTTCTGCGAAGAGTGCTGTCGAGGACAGAGTGGTGTTGGCCTACAACCAGTTGCAGGGTACGGCTCGGAGGTGGTGGTCTTCCGAGTGGAAGACGTCCTTTCAGCTTCGTCCGCTTGAGCAGATCGAGTGGGATGACTTTGTCAGTGCTTTCGAGCGTACGTACTGTCCAGATATTGTTGCTACGCAGCGGATGCGGGAGTTTCTGGAGCTGGTGCAGGGTGACATGTCCGTGTTGCAGTACAGGGCCCGATTTGTCGAGCTGGGTCGGTACGCACCTCATATCATGGAGCATGAGAGGGTGAGGACGACGCAGTTTGTGCAGGGCTTGAGGTTGGAGCTGAGGCACCATCTGATCGCGAATGGGGCCACTGATCTCGAGACGGCGTCTCGTGTTGCGATTTCCTTGGAGATGGATATGCAGAGGACTCGAGGACCGATCAGCCAGGGGCAGTCTGTGTCAGGTCGCAGCCAGCAGTCGGCTACTCAGCAGCAGGGTTTCTTTCAGTCTGCGTCGGGTGGTTCAGGAGTACCGGCATCGGCAGCTTCGGTGACAGGATCTGCGTCCTTCGGCTCGAAGGTCAAAAAGTTCTTCAAGAAGGGGTTCGGCAAGAAGAAGTCCAAGGATCAGGGGCAGGCTTCATCGGGCAGTGTGCAGCAGCCGTTTCCTTTGCAGCGACAGGGATCGGTGGGTGGATCGCGAGGACCTTGTCCACGGTGTAGTGGGACCCACCCAGGCAGGCAGTGCACGGCGCCGATCATCTGTTTTCGGTGTGACCAGCCAGGGCATATGGCGCGTGACTGTCCTCAGAGGCCGCCGCAGCAGCAGGTTTCCCAGCAGCAGCAGCAGCAGGGACAGTATCCGCCGCTACCCAGGTCAGCTAGTGTGGGAGGCAGGCAGAGAGCTCGTGGCCAGATCACGCACTTGACCAGGGCAGAGGCAATGGCGTCGCAGCTCGTGGAAGGTACCGTTCAGATTTTGGGTTGTGCGGCTCGGGTTTTATTTGATTCTGGCGCGTCTCATTCGTTCATTTCGGAGGATTTCGCGTCGAGCGTCGAGGAGCCGGTGACCCAGTTGTCCTGTGATTTGGCTGTGGAGTTGCCTTCGGGTGACTTTATGGTCACTCCGTATTGCTTCGACCAGGTTCCGGTGTGGATCGATGGGCGGAGTATGCCAGGCAGGTTGTATGCGTTGCAGCTTCGGGATTACGACGTGATTCTAGGCATGGATTGGCTCGAGACTCATGGAGCGGTGGTGGATTGTGGGATGAAGAGGGTCTACTTCCAACATCCGAGCAAGAGGACCTTCTATTTCCAAGGTATCCGTTCCGCCTCTTCTCGATTTCTTATCTCTGCTATTCGAGCCCGTCGATTGCTTGATTCAGGTTGCCAGGGTTTTCTCGCGTCTGTGGTTGTGTCTGACCGGATGGAGCCGAATGTCGAGGACATTGCGGTGGTGTGCGAGTTTCCCGATGTTTTTCCTGAGGAGTTGCCTGGATTACCTCCCCAGCGGGAGATCGATTTCGTGATCGAGGTTGTACCTGGTACGGGACCTTTGGCGAAGGCTCCCTACCGTATGGCCCCCGCTGAGTTGAGGGAGTTGAGGGCGCAGTTGCAGGAACTGTTGGCCAAGGGGTACATTCGTCCGAGCTTTTCCCCTTGGGGTGCGCCCGTGTTGTTCGTGAAGAAGAAGGACGGTAGTCTGCGGCTATGCATTGACTATCGGCAGCTGAATGACGTGACCATTAAGAACAAGTATCCGTTGCCGCGGATTGATGATTTGTTCGACCAGCTGCAGTCTGCGCGAGTGTTCTCGCGGATTGATTTGCGGTCCGGTTACTATCAGCTGAGAATTCGCGAGTCCGATGTGGAGAAGACTGCGTTCAGTACGAGGTACGGGCATTATGAGTTTCTGGTGATGCCGTTTGGGCTCACCAATGCCCCAGCAGCCTTCATGGACTTGATGCAGAGGGTGTTCCACCCGTATTTGGACCAGTTCGTGGTCATTTTCGTGGATGACATCCTTGTTTATTCGCGGTCTGCTGAGGAGCATGCGTACCATTTGGGTGTGGTGCTGCAGACGTTGCGAGATCACCAGTTGTTTGCGAAGCTCAGCAAGTGCGAATTTTGGCTCAGTGAGGTGCACTTTCTGGGGCACGTGATTTCTGGTGATGGCATTTCCGTGGATCCCGCCAAGGTCGAGGCTGTGATGCAATGGCCGAGGCCGAGGTCGGTGACGGAGATCCGGAGTTTCTTGGGGCTTGCGGGTTATTATCGCCGGTTTATCCAGGATTTTTCCCGCATTGCGACCCCGATGACGAGGCTCACGCGGAAGGATGTGCCTTTCGTCTGGTCCGAGGAGTGTGAGCAGAGCTTTAGGGAACTGAAGAGATTGCTCACCTCGGCTCCGGTGTTGGTTTTGCCTTCTGGATCGGGAGGTTTTGTGGTGTGTACAGATGCTTCCGGCGTCGGATTGGGTGCTGTTCTGATGCAGCATGGTAGAGTGGTGGCTTATGCATCTCGGCAGCTAAAGCCCCATGAGGAGAACTACCCTACCCATGACCTTGAGTTGGCGGCAGTGATCTTCGCGCTGAAGATCTGGAGGCATTATCTGTACGGTGAGAAGTTCGAGGTGTTCACTGACCATCAGAGTTTGAGGTATGTGTTCTCGCAGAGAGATCTGAACCTCAGACAAAGGCGTTGGATGGAGTTCATGAAGGACTATGACTTCACCCTGTCTTATCAGCCGGGCAGGATGAATGTCGTCGCCGATGCCTTGAGTAGGAAGGTCGTGATCAGTACCTTGATGCTGAGGAAGTGGAGGCTCTGGGAACAGGTGCCCGAAGTATCTTTCAGGCTCAAGATTCCCCAGGAGCCAGGGTTGGCAGTGCTTGCGAGTCTGACTGTCACTCCTGCTATTCGTCGTCAGGTGACAGAGGCTCAGCATGCGGACCCTGAGTTGCCCCGGATTCTTGCGATGGCTGATGTGGAGCTCGGCGAGGACGGTGCTGCGAGGTTTCGTGGCAGGCTGTACGTCCCAGCGGAGGAGCAGGTTCGTCGTGCGGTGTTACGCGAGGCTCATGGGAGCAGGTACACTGTGCACCCGGGTGCGACGAAGATGTATCGGAACTTGCGGAGGCAGTTCTGGTGGCCTGGCATGAAGAGAGATGTTGCCGAATTTGTGGCCAGGTGCCTGATCTGTCAGCAAGTGAAGGCGGAGCATCAGCGACCAGGCGGTACTCTCCAGCCCTTGGATGTTCCTGCTTGGAAGTGGGACCATGTGACCACGGATTTTGTGGTGGGGTTGCCCAGAACCCCGACTGGGCAGGACAGTATTTGGTTGCTGGTGGATCGGCTGACGAAGGTGACGCGGTTGCTACCGGTCAAAGTCAGCTGGAGCGTGCCTAAGTTGGCTCGTCTTTATGTGGAGCGGATCGTGCCGTTGCATGGGGTTCCCATTTCGATCGTGTCGGATCGGGATCCGCGCTTCACTTCTGGATTCTGGAGGAGTTTCCAGCGAGCTCTTGGCACGGAGTTGGCATTTAGCTCGGCGTATCATCCACAGTCAGATGGTCAGTCTGAGAGGACCATTCAGACTTTGGAGGACATGCTGAGATCCTGCTGCCTGGAGTGGCAGGGGAGTTGGATTCATCACCTACCGTTAGTGGAGTTTGCCTATAACAACAGCTTTCATTCGAGCATCGGCATGGCTCCTTATGAGGCATTGTATGGGCGTCCTTGTCGGACTCCACTTGATTGGTTTGAGGTGGGTGAGCGTGTTTTGACGGGACCGGAATTGGTGCAGCAATGTGTGGATGTTGTGCACCTGGTTCGTCAGAACATGTTGGCGGCCCAGAGTCGGCAGAAGAGCTATGCTGATCGTAGGCGGCAGCCCCTCGAGTTCGCCGTGGGCGATCATGTGTTCTTGAGAGTTTCTCCGATGAAGGGGGTGATGCGGTTTGGACGGCGTGGGAAGCTGAGTCCCCGCTATATTGGTCCTTTCGCGATTGTGGAGCGCATCGGTGAGGTTGCTTACCGGTTGCAGTTACCCTCTGAGTTGGCGTCGGTGCATGACGTGTTCCACGTCTCTATGTTGCGGAAGTATATGCCCGATGACTCTCATGTGCTCGAGTTTTCCGTTTGGCCTGAGGTGACTCCAGATCTTTCTCTCCCAGAGTTTCCGATCCGCGTGGAGGATAGGCGAGAGCAGCGCCTGCGGAACAAGGTTATTCCCTTGGTGAAAGGTCGTGTGGCAACGACACTCTGGTGGTGAGGCTTCGTGGGAACGTGAGGACGAGATGCGTCAGCAGTTCCCGTATCTGTTTGAGTGAGTCTTCCTCTTCTTTCCCCTTGGGTTGTTCTCAATTTCGAGGACGAAATTCCTTAAGGGGGGAGGGCTGTAATATCCCGGACCTTTCGGATCCTTCTTCATGGGTCCCGGATCTAGTTTTCGGAGCGTCCGGCTCCGTTGTGTCCGAAATTTCGTTTCGGACATCTTTCGTGTTCGGATCGGCGCGATCCGGAGTCGTTTCGGAGGCCCGGAGGCGTTCCGCGGCTTTTTCCGCGCGTGTTTTCCGATTTCCGGTGTGTGTTTCGGCTTTTTCTTCGGACGCTCGCTGCGGGCGAACCGGGCAGTTCCCCGAGGCACGAGTGGTACCGTTGCGATCGGTGCGTTCCGAGGATTCCGGAAATGTATTTTTCTAATTTTCGGTATTTTTCCGAAAAATCGGATTTTCTATATATTCCCATTTTCTTTTCTTTTCTTTTTCTTCTTTTCTCTTTTCTTCTTCTTCCTTCCTCTCTCTCCCTCACGCGACCGTGGCCGGCTCTCTCCCTCCTTCTCTCCCGTTCGACCGTGCCGACCCCCGTTCCGGCTGCAGACGGCGGCGGTGCGACGGCGCGAGGACGTGGGTGACGTGGTGGCGATCGTGCGGGCATACGGCGAGCGTGGGAGGCGTGGAGAGGCGAGATTCTAGCGGCGTTCTTCGCGACTTCGAGCTCGGATCGGAGCGTTTCGTCGCGGACCGGAGGTAGGGTGACGTTCCTTAGCCTCATGTCTTCCTTCCCCGTGAGTTTCAGCTCGAGACGAGGTCGAGAGGGGTTTATTTTGAGCCGGGAAGGGTCGATCATGCCGCGGGGTGAGTTCGTCCGATCCATCGTTTTGAGCCCCGATTTCACGGTTTAAGGGCGTAGGAGCATGCTAGGGGGCTTGGGGGTTCTTCTCTCGCCATTTCCCCCTCCGTGGGGTTTGTTTTGAGGCCGATTGGGCGATTCCGGTGAGGTTCGCCATTTTCTCGCCGGTGAGCGATGTGCGGTCGAACCAGTGGCCGCACAACCCCTATGCGGTTCCGTTCGGACCGTTCATCGGCTCGGCGCGCTTTGGGTGAGGCTTGGCGCGCAGTGGGCTTGGGCGGTCTATCGTGGGACCGCATATCCTAATGTGCGGCCCCACAGCTACCGCCCAACCCCAAGGGTTTTGACCGTTGGTTGTGACCGTTGTGCAGTGCTCTGGGATGTGCGGCCAGGAGCTGACCGCATAACCCCTTGCACGGCCAGGTGCTGGCCGTACATCCCCTAGCGCTATGGTTGGATGTGCGGTCTGGCCCTGACCGCACAACACCTGAACGGCTAAGCCGTAGCCGCCCTTCCCCAAGTGCGGCTAAGGACTAACCGTCCAGGCTTTTTACCGTTGGGAGACGAGCGGCCAGTAGGTGACCGTTCCTCACCCACGTGCGGTCAAGAGTTGGCCGCACATCTGTTTGAACGGTCCTGTGTTGGCCGTTTATCCGTCGTTTGGACCCTGGGTGGAACGGTCCTGATATGACCGTTCTAATCCTTGTGCGGTCCCTGTGTGACCGCACATCCCTGAGCGGCCCAGTGTGGACCGTTCAAGGGTACGGGTTGCGTCGGTGTGTCTCTCGTCGTACAGAGTGTACCGGGAGATGTTGTTGTCAGCTGGTCACCGTGCGTCGGTGTTGGTACAAGGAGCGTTCCTCGTACCTGCAGTTGCACCGTTGTTTTCCGAGACTTGAGAGTCTACTCCTTCTGTGACCCTCCACTAGTCGTAGCCTACTAGTACGCGTGTGCTAGTCGCACCAGGGAGTGGTGTACGGGCTGACCTTTAGAGACGGTTTGTGGACCGGTTACCGTTGGGCCCCACGTCTTGCAGCCAGAGTCCGGCTGAGGGGAAAACCGGTCAGAGGGCCAGACCAGGGACGCGCGGTCTGTGTGTGCACACGTGGTTGGGGGCGGTTGGACCCACGTCGACGGGCGTGACCCCAGCTAGTCACTTGTTGTAGTTACTTGTACGGTGTTTGCGCCTCGGGTAGGACCTACCATGTCAGGCGGTTCACCTGCGGTGCGGTGTAAGACGTCAGGGGACGCTACCGGCTGTGCTTCTAGTGGGTGGTACTCCTGTTGAGTACGGAGTGTCAGACTGTCAGTCGTGTGTTTCCGACCTTCGGGTTTTGACGGTTCGACCGTTGAGTTTCGGTCTTCTCGTACCGTGGCACGTGTGTCGGTTTGCGTGCCGTTAGGGTCTAGTTCTGTAGAGTACAGGGCTTTCCTTTCCGAGGTACCTTTCTACCGCTAGAGTAGTGGTTTCTCGTTTTTCGAGGTAGGGTTCGAGTGATCCCTACTGAGTCTTGTTCCGAGACTCATTCCCTGCGTGTTTTCACCGTGTTTCAGGTGAGGCGCCACCTTCGGGGAGCGTGTCAGGAGCGCAGCGGAAGCGTGGTGCGGGTGCCCAGAGGTAGTGCCAGAGGTCAGAGCCGGGGGATGCCCCGTGTAGCTGTACTTTTCTTTCTTGTCACTGTACTAGTCGTGGACTACTGTTGCTGTTGTTGTTATTTTATTGTGGACCATGTAAAATGTTAATTCATTTCCGCAATAATTTGTGATACTTGTGTAGTTTCCACACCATCCTTTTAACCCTTCCGAGTCTTCGGACTCGTGGGTGGCGGTACGAGTCTCGGGTTATCGGGCCTTCCCGGTAATCGGATTCTCGGGTCGTTACACCTCGACCCTAAAGGCCAACACCCAGGGAAGTAACGCACCCCTCTAGGGGCGTTACAAGCATGTGACGGTCACTGGAGTGACCGTCGCTTGCCCCAGAGCACGCTACGGCGGGAAAACCCCAAAAACACCAACCACGCCCCCGTACCTCCACCGGAGAGGGGGAAAACAAGGGGGAAGACCCCTGGGGACCCCTAGCATGCATCTAGACCACCAAAACATAGAATCATGGGCTAAAACCATAGATCGGGCGGCTCACCCCAAAACATGGAAAAACCCCAAAAACGCCCAAACATGCCTCTCTCGGCCTCCCCGCGGCCTACAAACCACGGAAAAGAACGGCGAAGAGCTAGGGAACGTCACCCTACCTCAATGGAGCGAATGCTCCGCCGGATCGTCCACAAATCGCGAAGAACGCTTGAAAACCCTCGTTCTTCCTTAAGCTTCCCACGCTTGCCGCACGCCCCCACGACCGCCTCGCCGCCGCCCACGTCGCCGCGCCGTCGCCCCGCCGCCGTCTGCAGCCGGAGGGGAGCTCGCCGTGGCCAACCGGGAGGAAGAGAGGGAGAGGGAGGGAGACACGGTGGAGGAGGAAAGAGGAAGAAGAAGAGAGGAAGAAGAAGATGGTGGGGGAGAGAGAAAAGAAAAAGGGTTTTATAGAAAAACCCGGAAAATCCGTAAAATTCCAAAAAATAGGAAATCACACCCCCGCGATCCTCGGAACGCACCGATCGCAACGGTACCACTCGTGTCCGTGTGAACAGCCCGGTTCACCCGCAACGAGCGTCCGAAGAGAAAAGCCGAAACACACACCGGGAATCGGAAAACACACGCGGAAAAAGCCGCGGAACGCCTCCGGGCCTCCGAAACGACTCCGGATCGCGCCGATCCGAACACGAAAGATGTCCGAAACGAAATTTCGGACACAACGGAGCCGGACACTCCGAAAACTAGATCCGGGACCCATAAAGAAGGATCCGAAAGGTCCGGGATATTACAGCCCTCCCCCCTTAAGGAATTTCGTCCTCGAAATTGAGAACAACCCAAGGGGAAAGAAGAGGAAGACTCACTCAAACAGGTACGGGAACTGCTGACGCATCTCGTCCTCACGTTCCCACGAAGCCTCACCACCAGAGTGTCGTTGCCACACGACCTTTACCAAGGGAATGACCTTGTTCCGCAGGCGCTGCTCTCGCCTATCCTCCACGCGGATCGGAAACTCTGGGAGAGAAAGATCTGGAGTCACCTCAGGCCAAACGGAAAACTCGAGCACATGAGAGTCATCGGGCATATACTTCCGCAACATAGAGACGTGGAACACGTCATGCACCGACGCCAACTCAGAGGGTAACTGCAACCGGTAAGCAACCTCACCGATGCGCTCCACAATCGCGAAAGGACCAATATAGCGGGGACTCAGCTTCCCACGCCGTCCAAACCGCATCACCCCCTTCATCGGAGAAACTCTCAAGAACACATGATCGCCCACGGCGAACTCGAGGGGCTGCCGCCTACGGTCAGCATAGCTCTTCTGCCGACTCTGGGCCGCCAACATGTTCTGACGAACCAGGTGCACAACATCCACACATTGCTGCACCAATTCCGGTCCCGTCAAAACACGCTCACCCACCTCAAACCAATCAAGTGGAGTCCGACAAGGACGCCCATACAATGCCTCATAAGGAGCCATGCCGATGCTCGAATGAAAGCTGTTGTTATAGGCAAACTCCACCAACGGTAGGTGATGAATCCAACTCCCCTGCCACTCCAGGCAGCAGGATCTCAGCATGTCCTCCAAAGTCTGAATGGTCCTCTCAGACTGACCATCTGACTGTGGATGATACGCCGAGCTAAATGCCAACTCCGTGCCAAGAGCTCGCTGGAAACTCCTCCAGAATCCAGAAGTGAAGCGCGGATCCCGATCCGACACGATCGAAATGGGAACCCCATGCAACGGAACGATCCGCTCCACATAAAGACGAGCCAACCTAGGACACGCTCCAGCTGACCTTGACCGGTAGCAACCGCGTCACCTTCGTCAGCCGATCCACCAGCAACCAAATACTGTCCTGCCCAGTCGGGGTTCTGGGCAACCCCACCACAAAATCCGTGGTCACATGGTCCCACTTCCAAGCAGGAACATCCAAGGGCTGGAGAGTACCGCCTGGTCGCTGATGCTCCGCCTTCACTTGCTGACAGATCAGGCACCTGGCCACAAACTCGGCCACATCTCTCTTCATGCCAGGCCACCAGAACTGCCTCCGCAAGTTCCGATACATCTTCGTCGCACCCGGGTGCACAGTGTACCTGCTCCCATGAGCCTCGCGTAACACCGCACGACGAACCTGCTCCTCCCCTGGGACGTACAGCCTGCCACGAAACCTCGCAGCACCGTCCTCGCCAAGCTCCACATCAGCCATCGCCAAAATCCGGGGCAACTCAGGGTCCGCATGCTGAGCCTCTGTCACCTGACGACGGATAGCAGGAGTGACAGTCAGACTCGCAAGCACTGCCAACCCTCGCTCCTGGGGAATCTTGAGCCTGAAGGATACTTCGGGCACCTGTTCCCAGAGCCTCCACTTCCTCAGCATCAAGGTACTGACCGCAACCTTCCTACTCAAGGCATCGGCGACGACATTCATCCTGCCCGGCTGATAAGACAGGGTGAAGTCATAGTCCTTCATGAACTCCATCCAACGCCTTTGTCTGAGGTTCAGATCTCTCTGCGAGAACACATACCTCAGACTCTGATGGTCAGTGAACACCTCGAACTTCTCACCGTACAGATAATGCCTCCAGATCTTCAGCGCGAAGATCACTGCCGCCAACTCAAGGTCATGGGTAGGGTAGTTCTCCTCATGGGGCTTTAGCTGCCGAGATGCATAAGCCACCACTCTACCATGCTGCATCAGAACAGCACCCAATCCGACGCCGGAAGCATCTGTACACACCACAAAACCTCCCGATCCAGAAGGCAAAACCAACACCGGAGCCGAGGTGAGCAACCTCTTCAGTTCCCTAAAGCTCTGCTCACACTCCTCGGACCAGACGAAAGGCACATCCTTCCGCGTGAGCCTCGTCATCGGGGTCGCAATGCGGGAAAAATCCTGGATAAACCGGCGATAATAACCCGCAAGCCCCAAGAAACTCCGGATCTCCGTCACCGACCTCGGCCTCGGCCACTGCATCACGGCCTCGACCTTGGCGGGATCCACGGAAATGCCATCACCAGAAATCACGTGCCCCAGAAAGTGCACCTCGCTGAGCCAAAACTCGCACTTGCTGAGCTTCGCATACAACTGGTGATCTCGCAACGTCTGCAGCACCACACCCAAATGGTACGCATGCTCCTCAGGCAGACTGCGAATAAACAAGGATGTCATCCACGAAGATGACCACGAACTGGTCCAAATACGGGTGGAACACCCTCTGCATCAAGTCCATGAAGGCTGCTGGGGCATTGGTGAGCCCAAACGGCATCACCAGAAACTCATAATGCCCGTACCTCGTACTGAACGCAGTCTTCTCCACATCGGACTCGCGAATTCTCAGCTGATAGTAACCGGACCGCAAATCAATCCGCGAGAACACTCGCGCAGACTGAAGCTGGTCGAACAAATCATCAATCCGCGGCAACGGATACTTGTTCTTAACGGTCACTTCATTCAGCTGCCGATAGTCAATGCACAGCCGCAGACTACCGTCCTTCTTCTTCACAAACAGCACGGGCGCACCCCAAGGGGAAAAGCTCGGACGAATATACCCCTTGGCCAACAGCTCCTGCAACTGCGCCCTCAACTCCCTCAACTCAGCGGGGGCCATACGGTAGGGAGCCTTCGCCAAAGGTCCCGTACCAGGCACAACCTCGATCACGAAATCGATCTCCCGCTGGGGAGGTAATCCAGGCAACTCCTCAGGAAAAACATCGGGAAACTCGCACACCACCGCAATGTCCTCGACATTCGGCTCCATCCGGTCAGACACAACCACTGACGCGAGAAAACCCTGGCAACCTGAATCAAGCAATCGACGGGCTCGAATAGCAGAGATAAGAAATCGAGAAGAGGTGGAACGGATACCTTGGAAATAGAAGGTCCTCTTGCTCGGATGTTGGAAGTAGACCCTCTTCATCCCACAATCCACCACCGCTCCATGAGTCTCGAGCCAATCCATGCCTAGAATCACGTCGTAATCCCGAAGCTGCAACGCATACAACCTGCCTGGCATACTCCGCCCATCGATCCACACCGGAACCTGGTCGAAGCAATACGGAGTGACCATAAAGTCACCCGAAGGCAACTCCACAGCCAAATCACAGGACAACTGGGTCACCGGCTCCTCGACGCTCGACGCGAAATCCTCCGAAACAAACGAATGAGACGCGCCAGAATCAAATAAAACCCGAGCCGCACAACCCAAAATCTGAACGGTACCTTCCACGAGCTGCGACGCTACTGCCTCTGCCCTGGTCAAGTGCGTGATCTGGCCACGAGCTCTCTGCCTGCCTCCCACACTAGCTGACCTGGGTAGCGGCGGATACTGTCCCTGCTGCTGCTGCTGCTGGGAAACCTGCTGCTGCGGCGGCCTCTGAGGACAGTCACGCGCCATGTGCCCTGGCTGGTCACACCGAAAACAGATGATCGGCGCCGTGCACTGCCTGCCTGGGTGGGTCCCACTACACCGTGGACAAGGTCCTCGCGATCCACCCACCGATCCCTGTCGCTGCAAAGGAAACGGCTGCTGCACACTGCCCGATGAAGCCTGCCCCTGATCCTTGGACTTCTTCTTGCCGAACCCCTTCTTGAAGAACTTCTTGACCTTCGAGCCGAAGGACGCAGATCCTGTCACCGAAGCTGCAGTGCCGGTACTCCTGAACCACCCGACGCAGACTGAAAGAAACCCTGCTGCTGAGTAGCCGACTGCTGGCTGCGACCTGACACAGACTGCCCCTGGCTGATCGGTCCTCGAGTCCTCTGCATATCCATCTCCAAGGAAATCGCAACACGAGACGCCGTCTCGAGATCAGTGGCCCCATTCGCGATCAGATGGTGCCTCAGCTCCAGCCTCAAGCCCTGCACAAACTGCGTCGTCCTCACCCTCTCATGCTCCATGATATGAGGTGCGTACCGACCCAGCTCGACAAATCGGGCCCTGTACTGCAACACGGACATGTCACCCTGCACCAGCTCCAGAAACTCCCGCATCCGCTGCGTAGCAACAACATCTGGACAGTACGTACGCTCGAAAGCACTGACAAAGTCATCCCACTCGACCTGCTCAAGTGGACGAAGCTGAAAGGACGTCTTCCACTCGGAAGACCACCACCTCCGAGCCGTACCCTGCAACTGGTTGTAGGCCAACACCACTCTGTCCTCGGCAGTACTCTTCGCAGAACTGAACACCCGCTCCATCTCATCAAGCCAATCACGAGCCGCATCAGGGTCTGCCTGGCCGCTAAAGTAAGGTGGATGGAACTGCATGAAGTCCCTCACTGCTCGGCCTGGCCCACCCCTGACTGACGAGCCCTCACCGGCCTCTCCGCCGAACTGCTGAGCCATGAGATGGTACATGCCACGGAGAAAACCCTCGGCCCCCGGAGCCCTCGCAGCATCTGCGGCCTCGGTAGCTCCCGGAACTCTGCTATGCTCCTCCTGGTCCCTCTGGACCCCCTGCTGGATCTCCTGACCTCCAGCCGACTGCCCCTGCTGAGAGCGAGAACTCCTCCTCGGCGCCATCCTCGCTCCTGAAGCACAAGACAGAAAAACACGGAAACGGCAATGTTAAAATAAAACACGCGGTGCCCCATGCCAGCGTCACATGTACATCATCGTTGTGGACTAGTGGACCACTACAATTACCTATGATTCTCATGTAATTCCACAACCGCGCTCTGATACCAGCTGTAACGACCCGAGAATCCGATTACCGGGAAGGCCCGATAACCCGAGACTCGTACCGCCACCCACGAGTCCGAAGACTCGGAAGGGTTAAAAGGATGGTGTGGAAACTACACAAGTATCACAAATAATTGCAGAAATTAAACAGTTATAATATTAAGCAGGAAATGAATTTAACATTTTACATGGTCCACAATAAAATAACAACAACAGCAACAGTAGTCCACGACTAGTACAGTGACAAGAAAGAAAAGTACAGCTACACGGGGCATCCCCCGGCTCTGACCTCTGGCACTACCTCTGGACACCCGCACCACGCTTCCGCTGCGCTCCTGACGCGCTCCCCGAAGGTGGCGCCTCACCTGAAACACGGTGAAAACACGCAGGGAATGAGTCTCGGAACAAGACTCAGTAGGGATCACTCGAACCCTACCTCGAAAAACGAGAAACCACTACTCTAGCGGTAGGAAAGTACCTCGGAAAGGAAAGCCCTGTACTCTACAGAACTAGACCCTACGGCACGCAAACCGACACACGTGCCACGGTACGAGAAGACCGCAACTCAACGGTCGAACCGTCAAAACCCGAAGGTCGGAAACACACGACTGACAGTCTGACACTCCGTACTCGACAGGAGTACCACCCACTAGAAGCACAGCCGGTAGCGTCCCCTGACGTCTTACACCGCACCGCAGGTGAACCGCCTGACATGGTAGGTCCTACCCGAGGCGCAAACACCGTACAAGTAACCACAAACAAGTGACTAGCTGGGGTCACGCCCGTCGACGTGGGTCCAACCGCCCCCAACCACGTGTGCACACACAGACCGCGCGTCCCTGGTCTGGCCCTCTGACCGGTTTTCCCCTCAGCCGGACTCTGGCTGCAAGACGTGGGGCCCAACGGTAACCAGTCCACAAACCGTCTCTAAAGGTCAGCCCGTACACCACTCCCTGGTGCGACTAGCACACGCGTACTAGTAGGCTACGACTAGTGGAGGGTCACTGAAGGAGTAGACTCTCAAGTTACGGAAAACAACGCCCAAGCCCGACAACGTGTGGGAATCACCCCACGCACTAGTCCCGTCGCACGGAGACCACGGTCGGAGAAAAGCGAGGTTGCCACCCTCATGGGGCAACACAGGAAGTGGCGGTCTACCCTCAGACCGTCACTGCCAAATGGCGGTCCACTCTAGGGCCGTCACTTGGAAATAGCGGTCTAAGGCGAACCGTCACACGGCCAGGGGGTAGGGGGAAGCGACGCGCCCACCCTAGTGCGTCGCTTGGAAGCGGCGCACCTAGGCCAGGGCGTCACATGGCACCCCACACCCACGAAAACCACAGGGAAAGTAACGCGCTTACCCTGGCGCGTCGCTTGCAAGCAACGCGTCGGGCTCAGTGCGTTACTCGCATGTGACGCGCCTAGACCAGCGCGTCGCATGGCCCTCACGCTCGGGATGGAAAGGGAAGTGACGCGCCTGCCCCAGCGCGTCGCTTGTAAGTAACGCGCTGGGCCCAATGCGTCGCTTGGCCCATCCACATGGGGGACAACAGGAAGTAACGCTCCTGCCCCAGTGCGTTACACGCATGTAACGCGCCTATCTCGGTGCGTTACATGGCCTGACCCCCAACGGTCAAAACCCAACGGTCGAAAGCATGTGACGGCCCAGCCCAGGGGCGTCACTAGCAAACGGCGGCCAGTCGCAGGACCGCTACAGCCCTCGACCCTAAAGGCCAACACCCAGGGAAGTAACGCACCCCTCTAGGGGCGTTACAAGCATGTGACGGTCACTGGAGTGACCGTCGCTTGCCCCAGAGCACGCTACGGCGGGAAAACCCCAAAAACACCAACCACGCCCCCGTACCTCCACCGGAGAGGGGGAAAACAAGGGGGAAGACCCCTGGGGACCCCTAGCATGCATCTAGACCACCAAAACATAGAATCATGGGCTAAAACCATAGATCGGGCGGCTCACCCCAAAACATGGAAAAACCCCAAAAACGCCCAAACATGCCTCTCTCGGCCTCCCCGCGGCCTACAAACCACGGAAAAGAACGGCGAAGAGCTAGGGAACGTCACCCTACCTCAATGGAGCGAATGCTCCGCCGGATCGTCCACGAATCGCGAAGAACGCTTGAAAACCCTCGTTCTTCCTTAAGCTTCCCACGCTTGCCGCACGCCCCCACGACCGCCTCGCCGCCGCCCACGTCGCCGCGCCGTCGCCCCGCCGCCGTCTGCAGCCGGAGGGGAGCTCGCCGTGGCCAACCGGGAGGAAGAGAGGGAGAGGGAGGGAGACACGGTGGAGGAGGAAAGAGGAAGAAGAAGAGAGGAAGAAGAAGATGGTGGGGGAGAGAGAAAAGAAAAAGGGTTTTATAGAAAAACCCGGAAAATCCGTAAAATTCCAAAAAATAGGAAATCACACCCCCGCGATCCTCGGAACGCACCGATCGCAACGGTACCACTCGTGTCCGTGTGAACAGCCCGGTTCACCCGCAACGAGCGTCCGAAGAGAAAAGCCGAAACACACACCGGGAATCGGAAAACACACGCGGAAAAAGCCGCGGAACGCCTCCGGGCCTCCGAAACGACTCCGGATCGCGCCGATCCGAACACGAAAGATGTCCGAAACGAAATTTCGGACACAACGGAGCCGGACACTCCGAAAACTAGATCCGGGACCCATAAAGAAGGATCCGAAAGGTCCGGGATATTACAGGTTGGTTAAGATGGAGAAGTGCATCAGGAGTCCTTTGTGATCGCCGTATGCATGTGAAACTCAAAGGGAAGTTTTATAGAATGGCTGTGAGACCTACTTTGTTATATGGTACCGAGTGTTGGGCAGTACGAAAGGAACACATTCACAAAATGTGTGTTGCGGAGATGAGGATGTTGAGATGGATGTGTGGCAAGACTAAGAAAGATAAGATTAGAAATGAGTGCATCCGTAATGACTTAGGGATAGCCCCAATTGATAGTAAAATGAGATAAAATAGACTCAGGTGGTTTGGACATGTGTTTTGTCGCCCTAACTCAGTGCCGATTAAAAAATATGACCGAATCTTAGTGGATGCTAGTAAAAGAGCTCGAGGAAGGCTTAAAATGAGATGGTGTGATGTTATTAGGAAGGAAATTAGTTTCTTGGATTTAAATATGAATATAGCACTTGATAGAAATCTTTGGCGGAACAGAATTCATGTAGCCAACCTCAAATAATTGGGATAAGGCTCTGATGATGATGATGATGATGATTTGTAAAAGTCCAGTAGGTCCAGTAGGGTCCCCCACCTTCTCCCTCATTGGTCCACTTGACTTAGGGCCCATGTGGTGCTGGTTCAAAGTCCAAGGTGGGCTTGTGGGGCTGGTCCATAGTCTAAGTGTGGACTTGGACCAATGAGATAAAAGAAGAAAAATCAACATTTTCTTCCTTAAAGGGGGGGGGGTGCAACCTTCCTATATTATTTTTTTTATTGTGGCCATTTGACCACATGTGGGAGAAATCTTCTATCTCTTATTTGCCTACCCCTAACCCCAGATCTAGGGGTAGTTTTGGTCTTTTATACTTGTCTATAAATCCCTTGTAGTTCCATTTTTGATAGAATTAATGAGAAGAAAAGATTGGAAATTCCAAGAGCCCAAGGGCGCCCCTCCTCTCTCCCCTCCATTGCAGCTGGATTGTTGTCTTCTCTTAGGGTGGATTCCCTTAAACTTGGTGGATTCCAAGTTGTATTCCCTCTCGGGGTGTGAAGCTCCGCCGCCGCCTTCCGTTCGTGTTGCCATCGCACCGCTACCGCTATCACCGGACTTCTATCCACATCAGGACAGAGGTCTAAAGCCTGATTTTTAACTGTCAATCAGGAGCCCAGATCGTGCTAAATATTGGAGGGTCAGTTCCCCACGTCCACCCCAGCCTCCACAAAAAATTCACATTTTTTCTCCCTTGTTTAGCTTCATTTACCATTTATTCCCCCCGATCTACATAATCCGCCTCTGTGCAGATCCACCAGCCAACAACCAACCTTTTCCCTTGTCCGACCCCTTTCCAATTTCAGATTGAGCTAAAATTTGAACTGGAAATTCTGTCCACCAAAGCCATCGTCCCCAATGTTTTTTGTGATTTTAGGAATTTTCTTTCACATGCAAAAAATCACTGCATTTTCCCAAAATCTATTCTGTCCTGTGAAGTCTAGATCCGACCACCTCCACCAAAAAATCCATTTCCCCATTCAAACCGCCTCCAAAAATTACACAAAAATTACTCCAGTGTTCCTTACCTTCCCATATACCACCCATAAAAATTTCAGATCCAAACTCCACCGTTTGATCTCCAGTCAAACCGAGTTCTCAGGCAGATCCACTTTCTGCCCTGTTTGATCTGGTTTTGTGAGCTAGCCTGTTATAAATTCCACCACGGCCACTACAGAGAGATTAAAATTCCTATAACAATAGAGGGTTGTAGATCTCTGAGAGAGCTTTCCAACGGCGCTAGTCTCACATCATTTTGAGCTCTGGTCTTATCGCAGCAGTAGTTCTCGCCGGGTGGCGTAATTCTGTGACAGCAGAACAGGTCCGTGGGCAGCAATCAACAACGCCCTCGGTCGGACCGCCTCGCCTCCCACGAGGCAAACCAGCGCGATCCCTTCCTAGGGGTCATCCCTCCAGGAGTCCCCACCGCAGCGGTACCACTCCTAGCCCATTCGGCCCTCCGACCAGGACGTGGGCCCCACGTTCGTTGGCACGCATTACCGCCGGAGCTATCCAAATCGCTGCCCGTCAACCCGAACCCGCAACTCCCGGGTCCCGTGTGTAGCCCTTTACCTCCATGCGTGGAGTGGGCATTAAATTTATTTCTATAGTTACTGGTTGTTTGCTGTACCGGGAGTACAAGTCTCGGCTGGGATCGCCTTCCCCACGCCGAGTAGCGTGGAGGTATCATGTCCGCTCCTCGCTTCGCATTTTGCTTATTTCGTATGTATTCTATTGCCGCTGCATGAGTGATAGGTTAATCTAGCCCGATATTTTTATCACTACTGCGAGAGAGAGCGAAACCCATCCCGTGACCCGATCCGGGTGCGAAAGAGAGTTGACTACCCGACTCATTGCCGATTTCTCAACCGTGTAGATCCCGTGTTTCCGTCGCATAGGGACTTCCGCAAGCTAGAGTCCCAGGTTCGATGTTTATCCCGCATCAAATTGGCACGCTGATCAGATTGGAATTTCATATTTTGCACCCCTAAAACCCCAACTCATTGATTATTTTAAACTAAGTTAGTTCAAAAAAGGGTGATTTGAGCGTCAAGCCTAAACTGGGTATCCGTTTTGGATTCCTTCAACTCTCCCAAGTCGCGTTCACCACCCAGGTCATGTTGGAACAATCGGTACGTCGATCAGACCAGTATTCATATTTTGAACCCCCAAAACCCCAACCCATTGTTTGTTTTAAACTAAGTTAGTTCAGAAATGGGTGATTTGAGCGCCGAGCCAAACTAGATGTCCGTTTTAGATTCCGTCAGCTCCCCCAAGTCACGCTCACCACCTAGGTCGTGTTAAACAATCGACACGCCGATCAGCCCGCTCATTGGTTTGTTTTAAAGAAAGTTAGTTTAGAAATGGGTGATTTGAGCGTTGAGCCCAAACAAGATGTTCATTTTGGATTCCGTCAGCTCCTCCAAGTCACGCTCACCACCTAGGTCATGTTGGAACAATCGACACGCCGATCAGACCGGTATTTCATATTTTGCATCCCAAAAACCCCAACTCATTATTTGTTTTAAACTAAGTTTGTTTAGAAATGGGTGATTTTAGCGTCGAGCCCAAACCGGGTATCCGTTTTGGATTCCGTCAGCTCCCCCAAGGCACGCTCTCCACCCAGGTCACGTTGGAACAATCAGCATGCTGATCAGATTGGTATTCCATATTTTGGACCCCCGAAACCCCAGCTCATTGGTTTGCTTTAAACTAAGTTAGTTCTGAAATGAGTGATTTGAGCGCCGAGCCTAAATCGGATATCCATTTTAGATTATGTCAGCTCCCCCAAGTTATGCTCACCACCCAGGTCATGTTGGAACAATTGACACGCCGATCAGATTGGTGTTCCAAATTTGAGACCCCCAAACCTGAGTTCTTTGAACTAAAGTACAGCATAATAATTCTCAATTCTACGAAAGTAAATGTTACATTAAACACTCACGTAAGGGGGTTGTGCTGTGGTTAAAGGAGCTCCCTGAGGCAAAATCCCTGCCTAGGAGAGGAGGGCAGTGAGGGCTTGCTGGATGCTCACCTGGACGCTCGACTGTATGCTCCCATGGATGCTCGACTTGATGCTGTATTGGAGGCTCAACTACAAAGCTGACATCTCCTGTCGGACTATGTCTCTAATCTCAATCGAAGTACTGGGACTAGAGGGGGGCATGGTGAGGGCAGTGGCACTAGGGCCGACAGAAGCTGAACTCGCACAAGATGATATCATGGTACGGGGGCCCATACTCTCCCCAAAACCGTACACTCGGCCATTCTTTTGTGTGCCAACTATCGCCACCGATGCTTCAGGATCCAACTGTGGCTACTGCGTACTCTCCTCCTCGTACTTCTCAATCATATGTCTATCATATGACTCCTGCAAGTTGAATAAAAAAGATTGTCAATTTCATATCAATCATTCATATTTGAAAATTAAAATTAGAAAAAAAGTCATATATGTAACTAAACTTACCACTACCGAGCGAGATTTATCGCTCACATACTAATCAGTCCCCTTCTTCTTGTAAACTCTTTCAAATACCTCGTGGAAGTAAACATCATGACCATTCTCCTTTATTTGTTATACATATCATAGACAATAAATGAGGACATATATGAATAAAATATAAGAAAATCAAGAATTTTACATACCAATCTCTCCTTCTAGGTCTAAAGGGAACGAACCCAGAAGTATGGACATTCGTGTCTGCCTGTGACGCATAGTTTGCTTTGGCTTGCTGGGATCTAGCTATCAACTCAGGTGTGGCCCAATAGTCACAGAGGGTCTCCCAGTCCTCCCTCCTCATCCAAGGGGGGCCGTGTTCCTTCCAAAGGCCAAGGTCTTCGCTCCAACCAACTACAGTATGGGCACGATGTCGGCACTCCCATAATGTCTTCCTGTAATTTTTTCTTTCAGGACTCTCCCAGGAAGACCGAGCTCGGGCCTTGTCCTCTATCCGAGTGAACTGATATGTCTACTGTAAAGAAATTAAATTATATAAGTTAGTATACCGAAACTGCTGAGTTGGGAAAGACATGATTAAAAACATTAAATTATATATCATTAACTCGTCCCATAATAAATTCCGGACATGAGGAGGAAAATGTCGGAAGGATGACAACTCCCCGGGAACATGTCACAAAATCATCTAGGTAACGAAACGAGAAGCCCCGCTGGGCTCTAATTTATCCTTGTAATTACAAATGTTAAAATGGTTGGCATTAATTACATGGTTGATAAATAGATAATGAACATAATTCATGAATTACTATATTTACCCAGTGATCCAACACAGCATACATCCCTGCTAGATCCCCCCTTGATCGCTTGTTTGATGACTACCGGCATCATCTGTCGGCTATGCTGACTAGGCGGAGGAGCCGACCATTACAGGCGGTGTGCCCAGTGCGCCTGTTATAAGTAAAATAGAAGTAGTTAATTAGAATACTCATAATTAAAGAACTATTTAATATTCTACCAAAGATACAAATTGAGACTGATTCAAAAAGTACCTGTATGGATCGATAGTGGCGGCGATGGCAGTGGGCCCTGCCCAGTAGCTGTAGAGGCACTCGGACCTATAAGAATTAAATGTCATAAGCAAAGTACAAAAATAAGAAACATTTACCTGGGAATTTAAATAAAGATACATGTCAGTGGCGGCAGTAGCGATGTGTCCTGTCTAGCCGGTGAAGTAACAATCGGACCTGTAAGAATTAAATGTCGTAAGCAAAGTATATAATCAATAAGCATTTTTCTAAAAAATTAAATAGACACACTTGGCAGTGCTGGTGGTAGCAGTGTGTCCTGTCCAACTATAGAATGAGCACACGGACCTGTAAGAATTAAATGTCATAAGCCATTTGACATAATCAATAAATATTTACTTAGAAATTTAAATAGACAAACTTGTACCGTGAGTAGGGTTGGCTCCCCTCCCACCAGACGTTGTAAGAAATAAATCATGTAAGCCCATAAAAAATCAATATACATATGCAGTTAAAGATTTCGACAGATATACATGTGCCAGAAGTAGACGTCGCAGAGGAGGGAGTAGAGCCCCTCCCACTGCCACCTCTTCTTGCACTCCCACGGCGACCTACTCGAACCATCTCTTTATTGAGAACAATAAAAGTAATACACATTAGTCTACAACTACATACGATTCACAATAGTCATTAATATTTAAATGACATTGTTAAATTTCTTACAAAATTTTCAATCATTATCCATTCCATCTTCAGATGATGATGATATGTCGAACTCAGCCTCATCCTCGTCATCTTCTTCATCCATAGACTCACACTCTTCCTCCTCAGAGGACTCCTCCTCCCCTACAATGGCTTGATTTTACTCCGTTGGATCGACTTCTTCCACTTCGTTCTCCATATACAACCGAAGTGGCTCGTCAGATTCGGCCAGATGAAGGTGTGTAGAAGTAACCAACGCTGTAGTGTCAGCCTCGTCTGATTGAAAAATTTGCACTAGAATCCTCCAAGATAGCTTCAGTCAGATCCAACTCATAATTGGGCACAAGCCTTACTTTAACCCTACAGACTGCCACCAATCTTTATTCTTGGACGATGAATAACTTGAATAATACACTTGCTGAGCCTGTGCGGCCAAAATGAATGGCTCATAGGTATTCAATTTGGATCTATGTTTGACATCGGCAATCCCATATGTTACGTCGTTTCAGACAGAATTAGGATCAAACAAGTGACACTTAAAAAGGAATATATGGTTGTCTTGTCCCAGATACTGTAATTCTATGACCTCCTCAAGAATACCATAATAGTCAAGTTCATTTTCATTGTATGTACTACCTTTCACGCATACGCCGCTATTCATCGTAGACTTATTTCGTCCGTAATCTCTCATGTGAAATCTATAACCATTCACAATATATCCTGGATAGACACTGCGCAACCTTCGAAGGACCATAACTTATCTCCTGAACTCCTTCATCAGTAATATAACCTTGTTCAACGTATATATAAATCAGACTAGTTAAAAATTAAAGATACACCTTAAAGTTGTACAACGTAAATTGGACACTTGCTCGATATTTAAGCCATATGGCAAAAGACCTCTCTCGTTCCTTTTCGACCTCCATGTCAGTGATATGTATACATCGAGTAATTAATTCTGAATCAAATTATCTGCAACGATGAATGCAACACTATTATAAATAGCAAGAAGAATGTTAAACAACTTATGTACATACGAAAATATGAGTTGACAACTTACTTAACATAAGGTTCAATCTCAATGTAATTTAAGAGAACATATATCTTTACGGCCAACAACTCTCTATCTTCTAGCCTGCGATTCGAACAACGGCTGAACGCATGTCCTGGATACATAAATATGGACAGCCAATCAGACGCACCCACCTCTCCTCCATCATCATTACGTGGAGGTCGAGTATAGCGAGTTTGAATCTCGGGTTCAAAGCACATCGAACAAAACTTTGAAATTTCTTCAATAATATATGCCTCGATAATCGAACCCTCCACTTTGGCCTTATTGTAAACTTTCATTTTTAACTCATGCATGCACCTACGACATCATTCCGTAGGCTGATTATATAGTGACAATGACACACATGTAGTAATTGTCAAATAAATAAATAAATACTATTTACCTCTCAAATAGATACATCCATCGAAATTGAACTGGCCTCCGACTTTAGCCTTGTACAGCATGAAGTCCGGCGATCAATGCCACCCAAGAGGGGAGGTGAATTGGGTGTTTACAAACTTTTAAATTTTTTTTGGCCAAATTAAAGAAGTGTGAAAAATAGCCGTAATGAATTTTAGATCTATATGTAAACTCTCAGATCTAATAAAATCTATCACACACAACCGATCTTAGGTACAGTGGCGGAGGTGAAAATCTAAAGATTCTACTCACGCAAGATGTTATCTTCCTGACAAGGTTTGCCTTGTCGATCCGAACCTACCTTTTAATATACCCGAGACTTAATGTGAGAATGATAAATTATGTTAGATCTAACTCAAACAATGCAACCAAATTAATCTACGTGTGTGCTGCATAGAATGGGGATAGAAGAAAAGGAACATACCACACAATGGATAGTGATTTTTAGGTGGTTCGGATGCAACAATGGCAACCTACGTCCACCCCTCACGATCTGTGAGGATTCCCACACTATCTTGTAAAGGATTACAAGATCAAAACACACACACACACGCGAGGAGTTCGGAACTCCCACGATGGTGCACAAACAACGAATCACAAAGGTATGTGAAGACTAGAAGAAACACACACACACACACACACACACACACACACACACACACACACACACACACACACACACACACACACACGGATCTGCATAGATCCACACACACACAAGTGTTTAAATGTTCAAGATCACACACTTGAAGCTTGATGAAAAACAAGGGAGAAACACAAAATGAAAAACTTAGATTTCAGCTCCCCCTTAGTGGATGAAGATGATCTTGGTTGAAGCTTCCTCCTCAGCTAGATCTTCACTTGAATGGCCTGCAGATGATCTTGAAAATCTTGCTCTTAGATGAAGAACTCTTGGATGCAGCACTGTTCACGGAGCTACAGTAGCACTCCTCTTTCTCCCCTTGATAGCCTTCTTGAGTGATTAGGGTTTTTGACCCCAAAGTGATGTTTTTATAGATCTTGGATGGTCAAGGGACAAGTCAGGAACCAGATCCACAAATCATGGCATGTCTGGTGACTTTGGGATTAAACAAACCCTTTGAAAGGAGCTTCCCACGTTGAAGAACACAAGTCAACAATTGTTGCCTCGAAGCTGGCGGTCGACCGGCAGGAGGGGGCGGTCGACTGGAATTTTACAGGAATGAGGCTTTCAACGCTGGGAAAATCGATCGACCGGCCCCTGACCGGCGGTCGACCGCTACCTGGAAAACCTGCAATTTCAATGGAGTTAGCCAATGAATCATAATCCGTGAGCAAATTATCGTATGACCATATCCTATTCAAATCACTATGAATTGCTTGAACTTATCCAGGGCATTTCTTGAAACATGGTAGATTTAGGCATTTGCATGATTAAGGAAGGCTTTGAAAGTAGTTTAAGCAAGCTATTACTTAGGTTGTAATATCGGGGTTTTTTTATCATCAAAATCATCTAGAGAGACTCAACAATCTCCCCCTTTTTGATGATGACAAAACTCTAGATTACAAGAGTAATGGCATGCTTTGAAAACCACATTGCGTACCGGTAGTGCATCAAACCAAAGATTCTTCATCGTATAAGGTAGCGCAAACCATTTAATATATGCAAGCCATTCAACATTTTGTTTGCCAAGAAAGATGGGAAATGAGAAATACGAGCCAAGAGCTAACCACATTATATCAAAAACCAAGTGCATTCATTTCATCATTTCATTACAAGGTACATTGATGCTTGAGAGAATGAATGCAAGACGCTAGACCCATGCGACAAAACAAATACAGAACTGACAGAATGATCCTCACAAATGAGCAGGCATACAAACATATGAACATACCGACATATATATAAGACCTACACTACTACTACTTCTCCCCCTTTGGCATCATCAAAAGGGGATATGATAGACGAAAGGAGGACCCAAAAGGCACAAGACCAAAGTACAGCAGTCTAGAGGGAGGAAGCAAAAGAAAAATCCTCATGGGGCATTTGCAGGAGGCTGATCCTCTGGAGGAGGAGGGTGATATCCAAGGCGGTGGTGGATGTCGTCAAGAGAATGATCTTGAACCTGAAGACAATCCTGAATACGGCCAATGGAGAGGTCATGGGCCGCATCACGGCGCTGCATGCCAAGAAGTGTTAAGTTCATGATGTGGAAGGCCTGGCTGGAATCAACAACGTTGTCTGTGAGGCTAGTCATATGGGTGGAGAGTGTGGTCATCTGAGTGGAGAGAGTGTCCAGAACCATGGAGAAGGAATCTATGTGACCTGACATAGTGTCAATCACATTACCCATAGTGTCTATGCGATCCCCAAAGGTAGAAAGTCAATCCCCAAATGTGTCCACATGAGTCTCTAGCCTAGTAAGTCGCCTGTCAAAAGTCTCATAGTCTACCCAAGAGTGATGTGCGGCCCCCTGAGTAGAAGACTCTCCATGATAGAACTGCGGTGGAGGAGGCATCTCAGGATCCATGTGATGAGGTGAAGGTGGAGGAGGCTGCTCCTCAGCCTAAACTGGAGGGGGGCATCCCCTTGACCTTGTTGCTGCTCTTGTTCTTGCTCATCCTCACTGTCCGCTTCTTCCCCATAAACTGGTATATCTCGGCATAGCTCCCCATCGGGACCATAGTAATACCCAAAACCTGTAAAGATCTTATGCTTATTATATATATCATCTTGTCGAACATAAATGAACTGCTCATTTGCCAAATTGATCCCAGCATATATGAAGACACCTGTCAATTGTGAAGCATATGGAAAAGATTGTCGGAGATAGGTACGACAAGTCCCAATCAGATCTATCATGAGCTGACCCATGTTGATTGTAATCCCATTCATGACATTGTAAAACAGAAACCTCTGAACCTCTATCACTTCATTTCCACTGCCAACCTTGGGATAGATGAGTGAAGTGAACATCTGGTGCAAAATCCTTTGCAGTGGTGGAAAATAATTTGCATTCAATGTGATGAGATTACTCACACCATGCACATAATCACAGCTAGTCATAGCGGTAAAGGTAGCTGGAACTTCACCATGACCAAAGGTCATGTCTGCACCCATGGTTGACACTCCTAAGGCTCGCCAAAAAAGATCGGGTGTAATATGTAACTCCATACCTTGAACAACAGAATATAATTCTTCATTCCTTTCTACCATATTTCCATAAAATTGCTGCACTAGATTGGGATAGTATCTGGTATACCTAGTAACAAAATCTGTCCAACCGTCTTGAATCTCAAAAAGAGCACATAAATCAGGCAGAACACCTCATTAAAGTTGAGCAGTTGAGGGTCGATAATAGGCCGTGGGGCCAAGCGAGGTGCTCGAGGTGGTGCATGAGCTAACTAAGGTGGAGGAGTCGGGGCCTCTTGCCTCTGACCACTAGCTTCCCCTTGGGCAGAACGCCGAGAGCTCCCTCTAGGCGTCATCCTGAATTAGAAGACCCGGTGGAAACCCTTGAAGAGAAGACTCTCGTCTTGAGGGATAAAGATAGACCAAAAGACACTCCAAGGTCTTGCAATAGCCTTCTCCACAACTTGGAACCTAGGAAGTAGCTCCATGAATGCACGAACGGCCGAATGGAGTTCGTCCCGAAACCAAGACGAACACGCTGGATCTTGTGCGGGTGGAGGAATGATGAGGTTTAGGGGCTTGGGAGGTGGAGATATGTGGTTCTAGGGTTAGGGTAAAGTGTTGGAGGAAGAGCGGAGGTGATGGAATGAGAGAATGGGGTGTTAGGACCCCTTTTAAGATGGCTCGGTTGAGATTCGACCGGGCCGATTCGCCGCCACCGGTCGACCGGTGCGGGAGCGGTAGTCGACCGCTAGCCCCAAAAATCCCCATTTTTGTATATATATATATATATTGTTTCTTTTTTCTTTCATTTTTTCTTTTTTTTTATATGGGGACCATCATCTGACCTTCTGATTGGAACCAACACCATGAAGTGGAGAGAGAGAAGAGATGGAGATTTGAGGAAAGTTCTCTAACTCCCCCTCAGAAGTTGCCTTAGGTCCGGCATCACTAGGTCCACATTTATTTAACCAAGGAATATCTGGCCTTCAAAATATTTTTCAATGAGGGCTATATGTATAAATACATTCAAGCATGCAGGAGTGTATATGAACACACAAGGTATTAAAAGTAAATACATACAATATGCATGTTAATCTACCCTTGATGCATATGAGTTTCTACAAGTGCAATTCTTATCCTAAGTGCAGACCTATGTATGTATGCTCTCACCCTTGCACATCCCAAGTTCCCTTCTTATCTTGCTAAATTGATCCTGGTTTAGGGGTTTTGTGAAAATATCAGCTAGTTGATTGTGTGTGTCAATGAAATTCAATTCAAAGACCCCTTTTCCTACATGATCTCTCAGAAAATGATGTCGAATGTCAATGTGCTTTGTCCTAGAATGTTGAACATGATTTTTTGACAAGCCGATTGCACTGGTATTATCACACAAGATTGGCACACATTTCATTTCAACATCCAGATCAAATAATTGATTTTTGATCCAAAGTACTTGGGCTCCGCAACTTCCGGTGGCTACATATTCAGCCTCGGCCGTTGAGAGAGCTATTGAATGTTGTTTCTTGGAGGCCCATGAGACTAGGCACCCACCAAGAAACTTACAGTACCCACTAGTACTTTTGCGATCTACAATGCATCCGGCATAATCCGCATTGGTGTATGCAATCAAATCAAATGAACTACCGATGGGAAACCACAAGCCAAAGTCTATGGTGCCAATTAAATATCAAAAAATACGTTTAATAGTCATTAGATGAGATTCTTTAGGGCATGACTGAAAGCATGCACATAGACATACATTGAATTGAATGTCAGGGAGGCATGCTGTGAGATACAGTAGTGATCCGATCGTACCTTGAAACAGTGTAGGATCTACTGTTTTACCATTTTCATCTTTGTCTAACTTCGAGGTTGTGGCCATTGGAGTTGACAAAGGTTTCGCTTCAGCCATCCCAAATTTATTTAACAGCTCCAGTGTGTACTTAGCTTGAGTGATGAAAATGCCCTCGGGTGTTTGCTTCACCTGCTATCCAAGGAAGAAGTTCAGTTCACCCATTAAGGCCATCTCAAATTCTCCTTGCATGATTTCTGCAAATTCTTCACATAAGACATTGTTAGTAGCTCCAAAAATAATGTCATCCACATATACGTGAACTACTAATATGTCTTTATCTGATTTTTCTCGTGAAGAGTGTTTGGTCAACCTTACCTCTTTTGAAACCATTTTCTATGAGGAATGAAATGAGCCTTTCATACCATGCCCTTGGTGCTTGCTTTAACCCGTACAAGGCCTTCTACAACTTGTACACATGCTTTGGATGCTTTGAATCTTCAAAACCTGGAGGTTGCTCTATAAAAATAACCTCCTTGATGTAACCGTTAAGAAATGCAGATTTAACATCCATTTGAAATAGTTTGAAGTTCAAAGGGCAAGCATAGGATAGTAATATCCTGACTGCTTCTAGTCTAGCAACCGGTGCAAAGGACTCATCAAAATCAATACCCATCTCCTAGCTATACCCTTTGGCTACAAGCCAAGCCTTATTCCTAACAACCAATCCCGTATCATTTAGCTTGTTTCTGAAAAGTCAACGGATTCCAATTGTGGGATGATTCTTAGGACGCGGCACGAGAGTCCACACTTTGTTCCTTTCGAACTAGTGTAGCTCTTCATGCATAGCTTGAATCTAGGATTCATTTTGAAGAGCTTCATGAATATCCTTAGGCTCTTCTTGTAAAATTAAGGCTATCAAATCCTCTTCTTCTACTTGCCTTAGTGAAGACCTAGTTCTTACCCCATCTTCAGGATTACCTATGATGTTTTCAGCTGGATGAGCCTTTAAGAACGTAGAAGAGCTCGGCAGGTCGAGGTGTTGCACTTGTTGCTCTTGAAGTGTTTCAATTGAAGGATCTTCATCCTCCTCACTCTTGCTGGGTATCCCTTCAGTTGGTTCATCCTTGGCCTTAGCGTCAATTGAACATTTGGGATCTTCATCTGCATCCAAGATTGGAATAGATTGATTGGTTAGTCTTAACTTAGATTCATCAAAAATCACATGAGGACTTTCTTCAACAACCAAAGTCATTTTATTAAACAATCGATAAGCTCTAGAGTTAAGTGCATAACCTAGAAAATTTCATTTGTCACTTTTCTCATCAAACTTACCTAGGTTAGACTTACCATTATTCAAGATGAAACATGGGCATCCAAAGGGTTTAAGATGAGAAATATTTGGCTTCTTACCCTTGTACAGCTCATACGGAGTTTTCTTCAAGATGGGCCTTACCATTGCCCTGTTGATGATGTAACACGCTGTACTTACCGCCTCGGCCCAAAAGTATTTGGGTAGGGAGTTCTCACTTAACATGGTCCGTGCCATGTCTATCAAGGTTCTATTTGTCCTCTCCACTACTCCATTTTGTTGAGGCATCCTTGGTGATAAGAAATTGTGTGTGTATCCCTGCTCTTGGCAGAAGCTGCTAAACTCATTATTATCAAATTCACCACCATGATCACTTTGAATTGTGGTGATGAGATAACCCCTATCATTCCGGATTTTTCTGCAAAACACTTGAAACTCCATCAAGGCATCATTTTTATTGGCTAAAAATAATACCCATGTAAATCTAGAGTAATCATCAACAATTATAAATCCATAAGATTTTTCTCCTAGGCTGGATGTCCTAGTCGGACCAAAAAGATCAAGGTGCAGCAGTTCTAGAGGCCTAGCGGTAGAAACAATATTTTTATTTTTGAAAGAGATACGTGTTTGCTTACCCTTAGTGCAAGCCTCACAGATCTTATCATTTTCAAATTTTAATTTAGGCAATCCATTTACCAAGTCATGCCTAGATAATTTATAGATTACTCCAAAACTAGCATGACCTAGTCTTCGATGCCATAACCATGCATTGTCGTGGTTATTTGCTACCAAACACACATCATCACCAGCAACATCATCAAGATCAATAGTATAGACATTATTATTCCTTTTGCCAATGAATCTGATTTCATTAGAGATTTTATTCATGATAAGGCAGTGAGTTTCATTAAAAATAATTTTAAAGCCCTTGTCGCACAATTGACTTATGCTTAGCAGATTGTGATTCAGGCCTTTAACTAAAAGAACATTTTCAATCAAGGTTTCAGAATTCTTACCTATGTTTCCGATCCCAATGATTTTACCTTTGTCTTTGCCTCCGAAAGCAACTGACCCTCCATTCTTGTTTTGCAGTGTAGAGAACACCTTATTGTCCCTTGTCATATGTCTTGAACATCCGCTATACAAGTACCATTTGTTCCCCCTGGCTTCAAGACATATCTGCAAGAAACAACATTCTCATGCAGTTATTTTTGGTACCCAAACGAATTTGGGTCCATAAGAGTTAGTCCAATTCTACACACATCTTTTCTTTGTCCAAGCAGCATGATTTCTATGTGAGTTTTGTCTAAACCAACAATGAGCAATAACATAACCAAAACGACCACAATGAAAGCTATGTTTCCGATCCCAATGATTTTACCTTTATCTTTGCCTCCAAAAGCAACTGACCCTCCATTCTTGTTTTGCAGTGTAGAGAACACCTTATTGTCCCTTGTCATATGTCTTGAACATCCGCTATACAAGTACCATTTAATTGTTCCCCCTGGCTTCAAGACATATCTGCAAGAAACAACATTCTCATGCAGTTATTTTTGGTACCCAAACGAATTTGGGTCCATAAGAGTTAGTCCAATTCTACACACATCTTTTCTTTGTCCAAGCAGCATGATTTCTATGTGAGTTTTGTCTAAACCAACAATGAGCAATAACATGACCAAAATGACCACAATGAAAGCAATTGACATTTGAAGACCTTCTTGGAAATTGGCGTGATTTTGGTTGAACATGTATTGGCTTAGAGTATGAACATGAAGCACAATCATTTCCTTTTTCATGCACATAGGATATAGTGATCTTATGCTCAAAGGATTTTTTGTTTTGGGGAGTATATCACAATCCTTCCTTCTGGAAGTTAACTTTAACTCTCAATAAATTATCTAAGTTTTATTTATCTTTGACAAACCTAGACAGAGTGGACTGAAGTTCAATCACTTCTTCAACTAAACTCACGTGTTTCTTTTCAAGTTCTGAATTTGTGAATTTCAGAACCTCTTCATCATTTTTCCATTTTTCAAAACCTTTTTCCATTTCAGATAATTTGCACATCAATTCCTCTTGATTTTTCTCACTGGCTGAGATTGTTTGTAACAAACTTTCTTTTTCTTCAGTTAACTCGAACCATTCCTGTTCCAGTTTCTCAAACTTCACATAAATATCCTCATGTGTTAAATCATCAATCTTCTTTTTGAGAGTTTTATTTCCAGATCTGATTTTTCTGTATTTTGTATACAATTTTTCATATTCCGACTCCCATTGTTCATTTGAAATGAAATCAGGGTCAGAATTTACCTCTGTTGATTCATCTTCATGTGCCATGAGGCATAGACTTTCCACGAGCTCTTGCAGCTCCTCATCAGACGGTTCGTCCTCTTCGTCGCTCCATGTGGCGACCATGGCTTTGGGCTTCTTGAACTTGTCCTTCTTGAATTTCCTCTTCAGATCTGGGCACTCTCCTCTCATGTGCCCGGGCTTCTTGCATTCGTAACAAATGACAATATTGGGCTTGCTCGGCTCGCCCTTGGTTTGAATGGGCTTCCTTTGCCCCTTTCTAAAGTTGCCTTAGAAATTCCTCTTCTTTCTCAAAAATCTCTTTACTTGACGAGTTATCATGGCCAAGTCTTCTTCTTCATTACTTCTCTCGCTGGATTCTTCTTCTTGAAAGTCATCATCAGATTGGTGAGCTTTCAATCCAATCACTTTCTTCTTCTTCGTATCTTCCTCGGCTGTTCTCTTCATGTTTATCTCATAGGTCATGAGTGACCCTATCAGCTCGTCCAAGAAAGTGTGGACATATTCTTCGAATCCTCAATTACTGTGGCTTTTGTGTGCCACGCTGATGGAAGTGATCTCAGAACCTTCCTTACAAGATCGGAGTTTGTGTACTCCTTCCCAAGGCTTTTGAAACCATTTGTGATCTCAGTTAATCTTGCGAACATTTCTGAAATGGTTTCTTCAGGCTTCATTTTGAACAGCTCATAATCTCTGACAAGTAAATTGGCCTTGGTCTCCTTGACCTCTGAGGTTCCCTCATATATGAGCCGCAACTTGTCCCATATCTCCTTCGCTGAACTGCACATGGATACACGAGAGAACTCATTAGGATGTATAGCACATTGCATAATATTCATAGCATTAAAATTTACAGTGCATTTCTTAATTTCCTTGGGTGTCCATTTTTCTTCATCATCCGAGAGTTTATACGGACCCTTGTCCACAACCCTCCAGATCTCATACTCTTGGGCTCTCAGAAAGACGTGCATTCTATTTTTCCAATAGGAGTAATTCTAGCCATCGAAGTATGGAGGACGATGGATGGAATGACCCTCAGGCATCATACCCTTGTTTGCCATTGATCTGGATCTTACTCTAGATCGTTAGATCTGAAGGAAATAGAGCCTTAGGCTCTGATACCAATTGAAGTCCCGCGATCAATGACACCCAAGAGGGGGGTGAATTGGGTGTTTACAAACTTTTAGGAAATTCTTGGCCAAATTAAACAAGTGTGAAAATTAGCCGTAATGAATTTTAGATCTATATATAAACTCTCAGATCTAATAAAATCTATCACACTCAACCGATCTTAGGTATGGTGGCGGAGGTGAAAATCCAAATATTCTACTCACGCAAGATGTTATCTTCCTGACAAGGTTTGCCTTGACGATCCGAACCCACCTTTTAATATACTCGAGACTTAATGTGAGAATGATAATTAAATTACGCTAGATCTAACTCAAACAATGCACCCAAATTAATCTACGTGTGTGCTGCACAGAATGGGCATAGAAGAAAAGGAACAAACCACACAATAGACAATAATTTTTAGGTGGTTCGGATGCAACAACGGTAACCTACGTCCACCCCTCATGATTTGTGAGGATTCTCACACTATCTTGTAAAGGGTTACAAGATCAAAACACACACACACACGTGAGGAGTTCGGAACTCCCACGATGGTGCACAAACACCAAATCACAAAGGTATGTGAAGACTAGAAGAAGCACACACACACACACACACACACACACACACACACACACACACACACACACACCACACACACACAAGTGTTTAAATGTTCAAGATCACACACTTGAAGCTTGATGAAAAACAAGGGAGAAACACAAAATGAAAAACTCAGTTTTAAGCTCCCCCTTAGTGGATGAAGATGATCTTGGTTGAAGCTTCCTCCTCAGCTAGATCTTCACTTGAATGGCCTGTAGATGATCTTGAAAACCTTGCTCTTGGATGAAGAACTCTTGGACGCAACACTATTCACGGAGCTACAATAGCACTCCTCTTTCTCCCCTTGATAGCCTCCTTGAGTGATTAGGGTTTTTGACCCCAAAGTGATATTTTTATAGATCTTGGATGGTCAAGGGACAAGCCAGGAACCAGATCCACAAATCATGGCATGTCTGGTGACTTTGGGATTAAACAAACCCAATGAAAGGGGCTTCCCATGTTGAAGAACACAAGTCAACAATTGCTGCCTCGAAGCTGGCGGTCGACTGGCAGGAGGGGGCGGTCGACCAGAATTTTACAGGAATGAGGCTTTCAACGCTGGGAAAACCGGTCGACCAGCCCCTGACCGGCGGTCGACCGCTACCTGGAAAACCTGCAATTTCAATGGAGTTAGCCAATGAATCATAATCCGTGAGCAAATTATCGTATGACCATATCTTGTTCCAATCACTATGAATTGCTTGAACTTATCCAGGGCATTTCTTGAAACATGGTAGATTTAGGCATTTGCATGATTAAGGAAGACTTTGAAAGTAGTTTAAGCAAGTTATTACTTAGGTTGTAATGTCGGGGTTTTGTTATCATCAAAATCATCTGGAGAGACTCAACACAGCAAATGGATGATCAGGTGCTCCATCGAATCGAAGAAAGCAGGGGGAAATATCTTCTCTAACTTGTAAACCGTCATCACCACATTCTGTTCGATAGTTTGCACATCCCCAAGTCTGACTTTTGATGCATATAAAAGCCCTGAAAAATTGGCTCAAGTTAGTTAGTGCTCTCCATATAGACTTCGGCAACACGTCATGGAATGCAATGGGCACCAACCTCTCCATGAACACATGATAGTTATGACTTTTCAATCCATATATCTTTCCTTTATTAACATTGACACAACGGGCTATGTTTGACACATATCCATCGAGGAATCTCAATTGCTTTAACCACTGGCATAGTTCATTGAGCTGTGTATCCCACAGTACGTAAGTTGCTTTAGGTTGCACAATTTTTGCATGTACGTGCTGTAGTTCTAACTCTGGACGTTTGAAAAGTATTTTCAAGTCCGCTCACGCTTTCGCATTGTCCTTTGTTTTACCTTTTATGTTCGTGATAGTGTTGAACATATTATCAAAGACATTCTTCTCGACATGCATGATGTCTAGGTTGTGCCGTATCAAAAGGGTTTACCAGTACGGCAATTCCCAGAAGATACTTTTCTTCACCCAGTTGTGATCCTTTCCAAATCCACAGAGCTGCCGTGTGCTCCTAGACAGTTGTACTATATTTGGTAAATTTTGCACCTGTCTCGCCATCTGTCGACTAGACACCCGTTCCAATTTGGCCTCATCCATTTCTTATGTATTTTTCAAGAATGCATCCTTTTACCTTCAGAAAGGATGGTCAATTGGTAGAAACTGTTGATGGCAATCGAACCAACATGATTTCCCACCATATTTCAGGACAAATGATTTGGTATCGGCCATACAGTAAGGACATGCCAACCTCCCATGTGTGCTCCAACCAAATAGCACTCCATATGCAGGGAAGTCACATATTGTCCACATCAATGTAGCCTTCATTGTAAAATTTTACTTTCTATACGCATCATAAGTAACAACTCTATCAGTCCATAATACTTTTAGCTCATCAATTAGTGGCCTAAGATATATGTCCAAATTTTTTCCCAGATTTTTTGGGCTTGGAATCACTAACGATAATAAAAGGTTCTCTCGCTTCATGCACATGCCTGACGAAAGATTGTATGGTGTCATGAACACCGACCAACATGAGTAAGACGTCACTGAACCTCCAAATGGATTGAAGCCATCTGTGCATAAACCCAGCCTAACATTCCGCGGCACCCTTGCAAAAGCAGGATGAGTCCGAATAAAATGATTTCAAGCTTCGCTATCGGCGGGATGACTGATTATATCATCTGAACGACATACTCTTTCCACGTGCCATCTCATATGTTGAGCTGTCTTTAATGGAATATACATCCGTTGTAATCTGGGAGTGAGAGGGAAGTATCGCAATGACTTGTAAGGTATATCCTTTTGCTTTGAATTACCCCCTCTCTTAGGTTTGAACATATCATGCTGAACATAGAACATAATCTTTTATCTACATTATCTTGATAATATAACATATAGTGATTAGTGCATGCATCTATTTTCACGTATCCAAGTTCTAACTCATTGACCATCTTCTTTGCACGGTAAAAATTTTCAGGCAGCTTCTCATCTTGAGGTAACATACTCTTGATGAGGAGGAGTAGACGGTCAAAACCACTCTCACTGAGGTGAAATTTGGATTTCAAATTCAATAACTATGAGACGACAGACAACCGAGTGTACTTTTGACAACCATCCCACAGCGGCTCATCGGCATCCCGAAGTAACTGATAAAATCTTCCAGCCATATTTTTCGGTGCTTCTTCATTGTACATATGTTCCTCTTGAACATTAAAACTGGGACCAATAGCATCTACAACTATATCCACGAACGTACTTATGCCTACAACATTGGTAGACTCATACGACCAGACATCCTCACCATGACACACCCAATTCATATAACCTTTCATAAATCATTTCCTGTACAAATGATCACTACAAGAAAAATTAATAATACCGATGGAATTTTTCGACGGAAAAAAGTTCGTCGAAAATCCGTCAGAAATTTTTTTACTTTCTGACAAAAAATATTCTGTCAGAAATCTGTCGATAATTACCAACCTATTTCCGATAATTTTATTTTGTCGAAAATACGTCAAAAATTTTTGACGGACAAAAAATTGGTCGAAAATCCGTCGAAACTTTCTGACATATTTCCGATAGAATTAAATTTCGTCGGAAGGCCCCAAAGAAGGACAAGTTTGAGTTGATATTTATGAACAGTTTCTGAAAAAATAAAATATGATGGGAAATACGTCGAAAAGTTTTGACGTATTTTTGACTAACTTGTAATACGTCGAACATTTCTGACATATTTTTTTTATATAAATAACCTAGGGGGGTTCCAGGAGAGCGCACTCCACTCCAAAGGAGAGGAATGTACCCACTCCACCAAGATAAGAGATGCATTAAAATGAGTGGTTGAACATAGTCACTGGGGCATACCCCTGAATAGCATGGGGGAGCAACAAGAAAAACAGCAAATCACATGAAGGAGAAGGAGACTAGCCTATTTTTCTAATATTGCCTAACTGTAAGCGGTCTAGTCTTAACAGACCCTTGGCCAATCTGGGAACATCCTTTTCAGTCATGAAAAATTGTGGGGAGCTGGAGTCACACGCAAGGTTGGAGAAGAAGTCCGCTACTTGGTTTCCCTCTCTGAATATGTGCTGAAAGGAGGGGTTAAAGATGTCCAGGAGATGCCACAGCTCATCACAAAGCTCCAGAAATTAATTTCCACGGGATGCTTGCTCTGTTGCTTAACAGCAGCCAAAGCGCTTTCGAGTCGACCTTAATGCAGTGAATCCGGAACCCGAAAGCATGGCACATACGTAGCCCGTCAAGAACAGCAAGGATCTCAGCAGTAAGGCTACTAGCCTGGCCATAAGGGAAAGATCCAGTTGCGATCAATCTGCCACTATGGTCTCTCAAGACAGCGCCACCACCAGCTACCCCCGGGTTACCTCGCGAAGCTCCATCAGTGTTGAGTTTAAGGCAATGGGCGGGTGGAGGCCGCCAAGTGACAACTTGAAACTTGGTCCGGGGAATGGCAGGAGAAAGCTTAAACTGAGAGATAAGCCCCACGTCAGACCGGGGAATGGCAGGAGAAAGCTTAAACTGAGAGATAAGCCCCACGTCAGAATGACTGTCTGGTTGATAACTACCATTGGAGAATACTTGATGAAGCTGAAGAGTAATGCACTGGATGGCAGCCTGCGGCCAGGGGCGAGCGTTATCGAAACGTGCCCGATTGCGCAGTAACCAGAGCTCCCAGTAAATGTAGATAGGGAGGACCCTCCGAAGCAGATGAGCACATCTCTTGCCTTGGGCATTCTGAAGCCAGCCGGATAGATAGGAAGCCATAGATGACTGAGGGGGAAAAATATCAAAGATTCTCTCGAAATGTGACCAGATCGCCATTGCCACAGGACTGTCTAAGAAGACGTGCTTGGCCGTCTCCACCGTCGGCTTAGAACAATAATTACAGGCCGAGGCAATAGGGATTCCCAGAGCTTGAACCGAGACGTCCACGGGAAGTCTATTCCGAATGAGGCGCATGACCAGAAAAGAATATTTGGGTGGAATGGTTCTGTGCCAGAGCAAATCAAGGCTGGGGCCATTATAAAGGCCATCAATGGACATAGCAACTGCGGCCAGTTCAAGGACCATGTACGCAGAAGAAATAGTGAGTTTGCCGTGGGTGTCAGGCATCCAAAGATACCTGCTGCATGTATTATCAGCAATATGGGATAGAGTAGCCATATAAGCATACAGAACCTCCGGAGGGATCAGGTGTCCCAGCCCATCAATAAGACCATTCTGAAGCATCAACGCATATGCAACAAAGACATCTTTGTGGGGATAAGCTGACTAGGCCTCCAGATCGACATGCTGAATGAGCGCTCCCATACCAGTTCTAAAGAAAAAACTTGGCAGTACCGTTGCCAATGCTGCATTTGCAATAATTTTGAAATATATGCCTGGAGTGACACAAGCTACGCCACTATCTGGAACCGAGTTCTTTTGCAGCTGAGTCGAAATAGCCTCCGGGATAGTATTTGCCTCGCATGTAAGAACACCACAGGGAGTCAGACGAGGCAAGCTTCCAGCAGCGCTTAAGGGAGAAAGCCTCCGCCAAGAGGACGAGGGAACGGAAGCCGACTCCTCCTTTATCTTTTGGTTGACAAAGGGCCCTCCAAGAGAGCCAATGGTGTTTATGAATTGTATCTTCTGAGCACCACAGAAACCGTGAGAGTATAGACTCCACATTGTGCAAGACAGTGAGCGGAGGAGTGGATGCAGCAATAATGTGAATGGGCATAGATAGGAGAACATGCTTGATTAGTGTTAGTTTACCACCATAAGAAAGCAGACGACCCATCCATGAAGACACCTGAAATATTTATCCGTCGGAAACACTTGAAATATTAATTAATTAATTACAGGAAAGGTGAAAAATTATTTCATTAGTTTTCGACGGAATAATTTTCAATCAGAAATGTCCGACGTATTTTCGACTCTATGTATCCATCGGAAATCTTTATAATATTTAATTTAATTTAAATATAATTAATATATATTAATACATATATATTAGATTATAAATATAATAAATTAAAATAAAATTATATTTAAATATATTCATTAATTAAATAAATTATTTTTGACGTAATTCGTAATTCTGACTGAAAATTATCCATCGGAAATTTATTTGTCACCCTTATCAACCTATTTGTCACCCTTGGCGACCTATTTGTCGCTATGTGTCGATTTATTTTCAACGGAAGTAATTTGGTCGAAAATCCGTCGGAAGATATTTGTCACCCTTAACAACCTATTTGTCACCCTTGGCGACCTATTTGTCAACCTTAGCAAGCTATTTGTCACCTTTGACATGAATGTGTCATATTATTTTCGACGGATTATAAGTTGGTCGGAAATAAGTCAAAAAAATTTGACGTATTTTCGACTTCAAAATGTTCCGTCGGAAACCTATTTGTCACCCTGGGTGACCTATTTGTCAACCTTAGCAAGCTATTTGTCACATTTGATGTTAAAGTGTCTAATTATTTCCGACGGATTATAAGTTGGTCGAAAATACGTCAAAAATTTCTGACCTATTTCCAACTAAAAAATTTTCCATCGGAAATCTATTTGTCACCCATACCATCCTATTTGTCGTTATGTGTGAAATTTTTTCCGAAGGAATATAAGTTTGTCAGAAATACGTCAGAAATTTCGGACGTATTTTTGACTTAAAAATTTTTCGTCGGAAACTTATTTGTCACAATTACCAACTTGTTTGTCACCCTTGGCGACCTATTTATCACCCTTAGCAAGCTATTTGTCACCTTTGATGTAAATGTGTCAAATTATTTCCGACGAATTAGATGTTGGTCGAAAAAACGTCAAAAATTTCTGACCTATTTCCGACTAAAAAGTTTTTTGTCAGAAATATATTTGTCACCCATACAATCATATTTGTCATTAAGTGTGGAATTTTTTCCAACGGAATATAAGTTGGTCAAAAATACGTTGAAAATTTCTGACGGATTTCTGACTTAAAAATTTTTCGTCGGAAACCTATTTGTCACCGTTACCAACTTGTTTGTCACCCTTGGCGACCTATTTGTCACCCTTAGCAAGCTATTTGTCACCTTTATTGTAAATATGCCAAATTATTTCCGACAGATTATAAGTTGGTCGAAAATAAGTCAGAAATTTTTGACGTATTTCCGACTTCATAAAGTTCCGTCGGAAACCTATTTGTCACCCTTAACAACCTATTTGTCACTCTTGACGACCTATTTGTTAATCTTGGAAATCTATTTGTCACATTTGATGTTAAAGTGTCAAATCATTTCTGACATTTTTCTGACGGAATATAAGTTTGTCGGAAATATGCCGTATTTCTGACATAAAAATTTTTCGTCGAAAACATATTTGTCATCGTTACCGATTTGTTTGTCACCCTTGGTGACCTATTTGTCACCCTTAACAAGCTATTTGTCACCTTTGATGTAAATGTGTCAAATTATTTCCGACGGATTATATGTTGGTCGGAAAAACGTCAAAAATTTCTGACCTATTTTCGACTAAAAAATTTTCCGTCGGAAATCTATTTGTCACCCATACAATCCTATTTGTCGTTAAGTGTGGATTTTTTTCCGACGGAATATAAGTTGGTCGAAAATACGTTTGAAATTTTTGACGAATTTCTGACTTAAAAATTTTTCGTCGATAACCTATTTGTCACCGTTACCAACTTGTTTGTCACACTTGGCGACCTATTTGTCACCCTTAGCAAGCTATTTGTCACCTTTGTTGTAAATGTGTCAAATAGCTTGCTAAGGGTGACAAATAAGTCGCTAAGAGTGATAAATACGTTGGTAAGGGTGAAAAATAACTTTCCAACGAAAATCATTACTGTCAGAAACACGTCGGAAAATTCTAACATATTTATGACAGAATAGTGTTCCGTCGGAAATAGTTTGACACATAGCTTTCAAAGGTGACAAACAGCCTACTAAAAGTGACAAATAGGTCGCTAAGGGTGATAAATAAGTTTGTAAGAGTGACAAATAGATTTTTGACGGAATAATTTTTCGTCGACAATACATCAAAAAATTTCGACGTATTTTTGACGAAATAAAGTCCTATCGAAAAATAATGAAATAATTATCCACCCTTGCCATTATTTATTACCGACGTTTTAGCGACGAATTATATTTCCGTCTAAAAAATTTCCGACGTATTTTTCAACGTAAACATTTTTTCGTTGAATTTTTTTAAAAAATTTTATTAATTAAAATTTTATATTTTCGACAAAATACCGATGAAACCAACTTTCGTCGGAAATTGCCCAATAGATTTCCGATGTAATTTCTTCTGTCGAAAATATTTTTTAACTTTAATATTTATTAAATGAATATATTATCGACGGAATTACTTTCGTCAAAAATATAAATTGATTTTCTTATTATTAAAAGTTATTAATTACCGTTATAAATATCGACGAAAATTTTGACGGGATATGTTTGTCGGTAATTTCAGACGGATTTCCGACATAAAAATAATATGTCAAAAATTAGCGACCAAGATTTTCTGACAGAATGATTCAGTCGGAAATACGTTAGAAATGCGTCGGAAAACTCAGTAGCGACGGATTTCCGACGGACAACTCAATACGTCAAAAATTAGCGACCCAGATTTTCTGACAAAATGATTCCGTCGGAAATACGTCAGAAATGCATCGGAAAACTCAGTAGCGACGGATTTCCGATGGATAAGAAATACGTCATAAATGCGTCGAAAAACTCAGTAGCGACGGATTTTCGACAGATTTCCGACGGAAGTTATTCGTCGGAAATTATAGTATTTCTTGAAGTGGTTGCTGCATCCCCAAGGAGGTATTTTTGAAGCTGTGGGATTGCCCCCGGACAACCCGAACAATGTAATTTTGCCCTTTAGCAGGGCAGGTGATAGCTTGCAGCACGCTGAATCGTGCCGGGGATTTGTAGGCGAGGCGGCCTTGCTTGGTCATTCCGCCATGTCTTCTATTGTATAAACAAATATTGATGCGGGATGAACGCAACTCTAATAGGCCATGCAAACCTAGGACTCTAGATGAGCATCTGACAGCTCCAAGCGACTAGGGCCAGCGTAAGCACACACGACGGAGCTGTCGTTGGCTCGACAACCACGCAGCTCTCACCCGTAGAAATGCCACAAACAAGACAACAAGATCGCAATCGTCCCCGAGTGAGCGAAATGCGGGGGATCTGGCTTGTTAAGAAACCTACCCGGTCAAGGGTAGTCGACTAACTCGCGAGCTCGGATGGAGCTGTGGGATGGCTATCTCACTCACGCATGTAGCGGTGACTAAGAGAAACTGGCTAGGCGTCCTACCTCTCAGAAGCAACGGCAGAAAAGAACAAATACTAGTAGAGCAAGTGCCAAGTTGGGAGAAGGAACTGTACCTCCATGCTAGCGCGTGGGGAAAGACAACCTCGGTCGTAACACGTAACCCCGGTACAAACACCAAAATAGTATAGATCTGAGATAGCTAGCCCAATCCTCGTAGGGAGGTAAAAGGCTAGAACACACAAATGCCGAGGTTGATGTGCACGCGTTGATGGGTGTTGGGTCCCGTGAGGTGTAAGCGGATCTAGAAGGGGGGTTGAATAGATCCTATCACAAGTTATGGCCTATTTAAAAAACTCTTATCTAGCGGAAGCTTAAACCACTCTTATAAAGTGAATGAATCACTTAGGCACAATGCACAGCGGAATTAAGTAGAGTGGCTCAAATGGAAAGATTTGAATTACAAGCTATGAAACGTCCACACTTCTTTAAGTGAATTACAAAGCATAACACATAGATGAACATGCAATAGCTTGCAACAACCGTGCGTGTGTGTGTATGCTATGTTGATCACTCAAAGCGCATATGTATGTGAGCAAGATAACCAAGTATGGAAGTACATGAACCTGCAAATGGGGTTAGAAGATATAGAGCAATCACACAAAATAAACAACCCACAACACAGGGATTTTTAAGGTGGTTCGGTTGCAACCCCGCAACCTACGTCCACCCCTCACCAAAACTCGGTGAGGCTTCCTTGCTGACACACAGCTTGACCCGGGGACATGCCCCAAACCACAGAACAGAGAAACCCCTCTTTCTGTCTTCCTACATACAAAGCCGGAAGGGACGGCTACACCGCAAATCGGAGAACTCCCGATTGCCTTCCTACTAACCACCGGTAGGGACGTCAACCGCAAATTGGAACACCCTCCAATTGCCTTCCTACTAACCACCTGATAGGGACGAATCACAACTTCAATGTTTAACAATATTGAAAGTAAAACAGATGTGAAGAAATTAAAACAAGAGATTGAGTAAGAAGGAGTTGGCCCTTGTATCGATATGCTTTGTTGATCAGCAGCAGGGATCTCTTCTTCTTACAAATCAATCTTCTTGTAATCACCCTTGAATGGATGATTGTTCTTCACGGAGTACTGTTCATGTGAACAGTAACTGTTCTTCCAATCTCCTCTCTTGATCTTCTCTCTTTGATCTCTTTGAATGGATGAAGAAGTGAATAGATACTACCTTGATCCTTGCTTCCTTCTTCACAGATCTTGGAAGATGATCGCTTTGATATGAGCTTGAATGCCTTGGATTAGATGAAGATGTTCTTCACGGAGTACTGTTCACGTGAACAGTAACTCGAACTCCTCTTGCTTGAGCACACCCTTGCAGCCTCCTTTGATCTCCCTTGTTAGCCTTGCTTGATTCTACTCTTCCTTGGAGGTTGCTGGATTGAGATATAAGCTTGAATCACCTTGAGTTGATGGAGAGGATATTGGATGTAGCTTGATCTTCTCTTGAATCCCCTTGAGTTGATGAAGATGTGTATGGATGTAGCTTTGATCACCTTTGATGGCCTTGAATGCTTCTTGCTTGGTTGGAGGTTGCTTGGCTTCAGATCTGAACTTGAATCACCTTGGAAGGATGAAGAACTCCAGCCCGTAGTACTGTTCACGGAGGTGCTACAGTACCTTCGAAATGGCCTCTCTTGATTCACTTCATCAACTCCATCAACTAGGGTTTCTAACCCTCTCATGTTGGTTTTATAACTCTTGGAATGGTCCTTGGACACCCTCCAGACCAGATCCATAAATCATGGAAGATTAGGTAGGGTTTAATTAAACAAATCCATGGAAAGGGGCTGGCCACGAGGTGGATTTCGAGGTCAAACTTGGTTGGCTCGGGGCTGGCGGTCGACCGAAATTCATGGGCCAGTCGACCGGAACCTGCTGCAGCTAGAACTTTTCGGTTCTGGCAAAACCGATCGACCGGAATTCATGGGCCGGTCGACCTAAATGTCACAGACCTCGAACCTTTTGGTTCTGGGAAAATCGGTCGACCTAGCTACAGTGCCGCCGGTCGACCTAGCTACAGTAAATTCCAGATTAACACAATTCAGCCCCAAATGCCATTGCAACCCTTCCGAACTCTCTGGCATCAAACTCCTTTGATCTTGGGGAATATTTATTGAGTGTTTTGGCCTGCAAAATCATATAAAAAGGATTAGAACTTTAGCTCAATAATCCATATAATAAATGTATGAAATACACATATGAAATCTCATGAATTAGTTATATGTGAACACTTTGAATCACAAGTGTTCTGGGCTAAAGATCAAGAGATAAGAGCTCAACCACCCCAAGTAAAATATCCATGAAACACACTCATGGAATCTCAATAACAAGAATGATAGAAAAGCTCATTCTCAAATTAACCATCCATATCAAAAGATCAAGTTCATATGACAATGAATTTAAACGAATGGATGATCATCATGTAACCCAAAGTTTCAAGAGGGATGTGAGCATTCAAGAACCACATGTTCCTTGATATTAATGCAATGTGAGAACATATAATGCAAGTTGTGAATGGGCATCATGAAACCAAATACATGGAGAGTGATAAACAACAATGACTCATAGTGTTAAGCCATTATCAAAACCAAGAATACATTAGAACTCATATGACCATAGAATGATGTCGAATGACCCAAGTGACCATATGAACTCAAGTGACCATAGGGGCACAACATTCTCCCCCTTTTTGATGATGGCAACACTGATGCATTCTGAACTATGAGTCATTATAAATTCATATGGCAACTATGAGTCACTCACATGGTTCTCACCCCCTTTGACACACAGATGGCATTCTGATTAATGACTCACACAATCTTACCACATACTTTGATTAATGACTCACATGAATACTTCTCCCCCTTTGACAACATCAAAAAGAGCCAGGAAAGAGAAAGAGATACTCACATTAATGACGCACACAAAATGACTTTCATAATGCTCGGGAGCTCCTGTGACATCATTACAAGAAACCATAATGTGGAGAAACATATCATTGCAGGCAACATTCCAGAAGATGATGTAGAAATACATGCCAATGGTTGTACACTTATTAAGATTGATAAAATAACTAGAGAGAACAACCAATTATGGAAAGCCAGTTATAGGACTGATACCAATGAATGATATGGATGTACCGAACATGGTGGTGTCCCGTGGCTTGGCAAAGACAATGTAAGTGGGAGAGGTAGAGCCACAGCAGCATGATTCAATTCCTCAAATAGGAGATGGATAGAGCAACCAAGGAGCAAATTTTGATTTCAAATTTTGCAGATTTTTAGTGGTTTTCTAGTTTTCAGATTTTTTTTTTTTGGATTTGCTAAGCAATGCATGGAAATGATTGATGCAAGCTACAATTGTATGAAGTCAATACATGCATGCCACCCTATTGCATGAAAACATGATGCCAATGATGCTAGGACTCATGCCACATGCCAATGAATGAGAAAGTAATGTGATATCATTTGACAGAAGACACCAATGATTTTGGAGACGACTTGAAAGGTGCATCAAGATGATACCACTTGTTGGAATATACCACTTGTGTAGTATGGTGATGTAATCATGGCAGCCTAAATGATTTATATAGATATGGTAGATGAAGGTAAAATATGTATGCATGGAGAAGTAAAGTGTATGAATGCTATGCATAAACCCTCATCATAAATGAAGGTTCTCTCCCCCTTGGATTCTCCCATATCCACAATGCACTCTCCCCCTTTGACAATGCACAAAGGTAACATTAGACAACATCTCCCCCTTTCTCCCAAGTCCACATCAAGGACTCACAACAAGACATTCTCCCCCTTTGCCAATAGCAAAAAAGAGGGATACGGCACAGTGGTTGACAAAGGTCCTAGAGATCAGAGTGGAATGGTAGTGGAAGAGCAAGCCATTATATGGAAATTAGAAACATGCCGGGAGCAATATATATATGGTTCAAAGCTAATGAAAACCAAGATCATCAATAGAGTTTAAAAAGCATCGACATCCATGGTTTAATAGAAATGAACCAGAAGCACATATCTTGATAGTGTTTAACCTTCCCTTGTCTTATACATCCATATTCAATAACCACAAAGGGAATAACACAAAAACTAGTATTGAGGCTAAACAAGCATGACTAAAGCATGGAATTTTATGAGTTTAACAAATTTAATTTTCAATATCGTTTGAATTTGAAGGCACATGACTCATATGTTACGAGCAATCAAGTCTAGTACATGCCTCCTAGCCGTAAGAATACACGTTGTTTAGACGCTAGTATCCCTAGGTATTTGGCAAGACTGACTGTTATGCTTCAGAATGAACAGAGATAGCAACATCACGTCATGACATATCCAAACTCATTTCTTTGATGAGAAGATATATTTCTCAGCAATTATGCCATTGCTCTACCTAGAGTCCAAATGAATTAAGACAGAGATAACAGAGGCACATCATGACATATCATTCGTCACTTGATTTGATGACGGGACATATTTCTCCGTGCAACACTATCATTGCTCTGCAAATTGATTTTCAAGAATTCCAGCTCATCAAGATGTTTAGAAACAATACTAAGCTCTAGAGTATCACCAAAGTTGTCAAGACATTTGGATTTTCAGATTTCAGAATAGTTATTCAAGGCACAACATGCAATCTCTAGTTAAGGTCTATTAAAACCACAAAATATGGATGATTTCAAAAGATATATCAAAACTTCAAGGAAATCATTAAATCTGAACCATTTTTATTGAATGGACAATCATCAGTTCATATAATAGAAAGCTCTTACACTGTAGTGATGTCTGTCTCTTGAACTTATTATTACACTGGAGGCCATTGAGGTTCAAATGCAAAAAGGACGAATGAACCAAGAAGAACAACACGACTCCCCCTATGAATATGCAATGAAAGCATGCAAGGAGTGATGTTTGCAGTCACATAGAATGACGAATGTCAATGAGAGGTTTACTTGACCCATGCAGGGGTTGACCTTATGAAATATGAAATGCTTTAACCAACATAATGCATGATTTTACACTTATGAAATGCAACATAATGAATATGAAACATATGCATGAATGCTGCAAAGAGACAGCTCCCCCTAGCTATATGGCCTATATGCGAAAGTGACGCATGGTACTTGGTGGAGGTGAAACCTCACGCATGTTGAGTGCTTCGAGGCAAGCATAACCTGCCCTTCCATACATCAACATTTGATATACCCTGACCATGCACGAATGATATGATGTAAAATGATTCAAGCTAGGTTGATGTTGACTCCCCCTGAATACATGCAAGGGTTGGCAATGAACTATGCAGCCTAAGATTTATATGAATGCACAATGCAATTAAGATGCTGCAAAATGATTATGCATTATCATTTGTCTTCTAAACATGATGTGCATTAAGGCATGTGTGATTACAGGATGATGCAAACACAAATCATTCACAATTGATTTTGAACTGAATGCAACATGATGATGCCAATTGCTAGACTCCCCCTTTGAACAATGCTAATATGAATAACGAGTTGAAAATGCAACCATGGTTTGCATCATCAAAACCAAAGTCCAAGCATTTCATGTGGCTGATAGCAAGACTTGTGCAACTCATTATCACATTAACTTCATCAACATAACAAATTTTTCATGAATTAAATAGCTGAAATCAAGCATGGTGTAAACAAGTTATCAAGCTCAAAAGTTCATCTCACACCTTGGGGGTTTTGTATTTCAAAGAGCAGTTCAGTTTGCAGAATCTAATGACATTGGGCAGACATATGATGCACTATCTACATGTCAAGACTGAACATGCAAGATGACTAAACTTAAGAGGTTTATATACATACATGTGCCTTGAGCTTTTATTTACCTTATGATCCTTTGTTCAGCTCCAAGGCATCCTGCACCCAAAATTCTCATTTAGAATTTTTAGGTACCCAAGATTGCTTGGGTCCTTGTGGGTTAGCAACATGTTTAGCATCTTGGCCTACCTTTTTCAGGGTAATCATATCATCCTCCTTCATTGTGAGGCAATCATATATCTCATGCCCATTTTTCCCACAATAGAAACAACACACAAAAGATTGATTTTTCCTTTTATGTTCATGTGCGTGTGCATGTGGATTATGCTTTTGTGGGTGAGCATGGGATTTACCTTTCATGGCATGAAGGTGATGCTTTCCCTTCAAATGCCAGCACTCTTGGATAGTATGGCCAGACTTACCACAATGAGAGCAGCAAAGAGAAGCATTTCTATTAAAGGCCATGGGGAGTGTCGACCTGTCTGGATAGGAATGTCGACACTTCTGATTCTCCATGTGGTTCCGTACAGAATTTTGTTGAGCAAGCCCTCTGCCAGTGTTGACCTGTTTCTTTCCTTGCCCTTTCACTTGCTGTCCTGCTCTAAGCTCATCATTTCTCAAGATCAAACAATCATGCATAGTGTGACTATGTTTACCACAATAATAACAATTGACATTCATTTTGTGGAAGGCATGGTATTTGGCATTGGACATGTTATGGTGCATGTTTGGATGAGCATGCTGAATTTTACTTTTCTTTCGAGCAGTGTGCCCTTTTTGGTGACCATAGGAAGTGGTGGCTTCCAGTGAGCCAGAATCTTGGATTTGGGCAAACATTGACAGGAAATCATTCAAACCTTGAATTTCATTTTCAAGTGAGGAAATGTGCTGTTTAGATTCAACAAGGCCCTCTTCGCATGCTGCCAATTGCTCATTGAGCATGGCATTTACTGCTTTAAGATTTTGATTTTGTTGTTCTAAAGCATGCAAAGTTTCAGAGTGATCATCAATGACAGATTTGCCTTTTTCATGTGCAGCTAGTTTTTCATGCAACTCTTCTTCAGCTTGTTCAAGTTCAATTTTCTTTTCCAACAACTCTCTATTCTCTTCTTTCAGAGAATCAATCAGATTTTGTTGCCATTCAAGATCATCATGAAGACCAACATTTATGTTTCTCAAGAATGAACATTTTTCACATACAAAATTAGCAGAGCATGAAACGGAATTTTATTTTCTTCAATCAACCTCTCATCATGGATTAGCCCATCGGCCATAGTTTGATCATTAGAGATTGACTTAGGTTGGTTTTGAAGTTTTATTACAATTTCTTCCAACCTAGTGATTTCATCATGAAGATTTTCATTTTCATCTCTTAGACATGCAATGCTTTGTTTATGTATGTCTAGATCAAAAGAGAGCTCTTCAAACGTAGAACACTTTTTACAAATCAAGCTTTCATGTTGGTTATTTTTCTTGAGATCCTTTTTCAACTTTTTATTTTCTGATATTGCCTTTTTGTATTGTGTAAACAACTCATCATAGGATTCCATAAGTTCTTCAAGAGTGAATTCCTCGGAATCAGAATTTACCTTTGATGAGGATGGTTTGCTTGACTCTTCTGCACGGTCGGCCATGAAGCATTCTTGTTCTTGTTCTTTTCCTTCATGGATTTTCACCAACTTGTCCAGTACTTGCTTGGCTGTGCTGCAGGAAGACACAATGTGAGTTAGTCTAATATCAATTGCAGCTGTAATTAAGTTATATGCAAGAAGATTATCATGGTGTTTGGTCTCATGTTCGGCTGACGAATCAATTGAATTTGATGGCAGCTCATGAGGACCATTGTATATAAGATTCCACAATTGTGGATCTATGGAGCTAACATAGATGAACATTCTTCCAACCCATGTAGAAAAATCTGAACCATCATAAATGGGCGGAGAAACCATCGAAGCAAGTGTAGCATGTGAATCCATCTAAATAACAAACACCGGGATCTTTCCCTGCAGATCGTTGGATCTGGGAATGACAGAGCCTCGCTCTGATACCACTTGTTGGGTCCCGTGAGGTGTAAGCGGATCTAGAAGGGGGGGTTGAATAGATCCTATCACAAGTTATGGCCTATTTAAAAAACTCTTATCTAGCGGAAGCTTAAACCACTCTTATAAAGTGAATGAATCACTTAGGCACAATGCACAGCGGAATTAAGTAGAGTGGCTCAAATGGAAAGATTTGAATTACAAGCTATGAAACGTCCACACTTCTTTAAGTGAATTACAAAGCATAACACATAGATGAACATGCAATAGCTTGCAACAACCGTGCGTGTGTGTGTATGCTATGTTGATCACTCAAAGTGCATATGTATGTGAGCAAGATAACCAAGTATGGAAGCACATGAACCTGCGAATGGGGTTAGAAGATATAGAGCAATCACACAAAATAAACAACCCACAACACAGGGATTTTTAAGGTGGTTCGGTTGCAACCCCGCAACCTACGTCCACCCCTCACCAAAACTCGGTGAGGCTTCCTTGCTGACACACAGCTTAACCTGGGGACACGCCCCAAACCACAGAACAGAGAAACCCCTCTTTCTGTCTTCCTACACACAAAGTCGGAAGGGACGGCTACACCGCAAATCGGAGAACTCCCGATTGCCTTCCTACTAACCACCGGTAGGGACGTCAACCGCAAATTGGAACACCCTCCAATTGCCTTCCTACTAACCACCTGGTAGGGACGTCAACCACAAATTGGAACACCCTCCAATTGCCTTCCTACTAACCACCTGGTAGGGACGAATCACAACTTCAATGTTTAACAATATTGAAAGTAAAACAGATGTGAAGGAATTAAAACAAGAGATTGAGTAAGAAGGAATTGGCCCTTGTATCGATATGCTTTGTTGATCAGCAGCAGGGATCTCTTCTTCTTGCAAATCAATCTTCTTGTAATCACCCTTGAATGGATGATTGTTCTTCACGGAGTACTGTTCATGTGAACAGTAACTGTTCTTCCAATCTCCTCTCTTGATCTTCTCTCTTTGATCTCTTTGAATGGATGAAGAAGTGAATAGATACTACCTTGATCCTTGCTTCCTTCTTCACAGATCTTGGAAGATGATCGCTTTGATATGAGCTTGAATGCCTTGGATTGGATGAAGATGTTCTTCACGGAGTACTGTTCACGTGAACAGTAACTCGAACTCCTCTTACTTGAGCACACCCTTGCAGCCTCCTTTGATCTCCCTTGTTAGCCTTGCTTGATTCTACTCTTCCTTGGAGGTTGCTGGATTGAGATATAAGCTTGAATCACCTTGAGTTGATGGAGAGGATATTGGATGTAGCTTGATCTTCTCTTGAATCCCCTTGAGTTGATGAAGAGGTGTATGGATGTAGCTTTGATCACCTTTGATGGCCTTGAATGCTTCTTGCTTGGTTGGAGGTTGCTTGGCTTCAGATCTGAGCTTGAATCACCTTGGAAGGATGAAGAACTCCAGCCTGTAGTACTGTTCACGGAGGTGCTACAGTACCTTCGAAATGGCCTCTCTTGATTCACTTCATCAACTCCATCAACTAGGGTTTCTAACCCTCTCATGTTGGTTTTATAACTCTTGGAATGGTCCTTGGACACCCTCCAGACCAGATCCATAAATCATGGAAGATTAGGTAGGGTTTAATTAAATAAATCCATGGAAAGGGGCTGGCCACGAGGTGGATTTCGAGGTCAAACTTGGTTGGCTCGGGGTTGGCGGTCGACCGAAATTCATGGGCCGGTCGACCGGAACCTGCTGCAGCTAGAACTTTTCGGTTCTGGCAAAACCGGTCGACCGGAATTCATGGGCCGGTCGACCTAAATGTCACAGACCTCGAACCTTTTGGTTCTGGGAAAATCGGTCGACCTAGCTACAGTGCCGCCGGTCGACCTAGCTACAGTAAATTCCAGATTAACACAATTTAGCCCCAAATGCCATTGCAACCCTTCCGAACTCTCTGGCATCAAACTCCTTTGATCTTGGGGAATATTTATTGAGTGTTTTGGCCTGCAAAATCATATAAAAGGATTATAACTTTAGCTCAATAATCCATATAATAAATGTATGAAATACACATATGAAATCTCATGAATTAGTTATATGTGAACACTTTGAATCACAAGTGTTCTGGGCTAAAGATCAAGAGATAAGAGCTCAACCACCCCAAGTAAAATATCCATGAAACACACTCATGGAATCTCAATAACAAGAAGGATAGAAAAGCTCATTCTCAAATTAACCATCCATATCAAAAGATCAAGTTCATATGACAATGAATTTAAACGAATGGATGATCATCATGTAACCCAAAGTTTCAAGAGGGATGTGAGCATTCAAGAACCACATGTTCCTTGGTATTAATGCAATGTGAGAACATATAATGCAAGTTGTGAATGGGCATCATGAAACCAAATACATGGAGAGTGATAAACAACAATGACTCATAGTGTTAAGCCATTATCAAAACCAAGAATACATTAGAACTCATATGACCATAGAATGATGTCGAATGACCCAAGTGACCATATGAACTCAAGTGACCATAGGGGCACAACAACGGGCAGCAATCGCCTGCGCTGTGGTATAAATGGTGGAGCGTTATTCTGCTAGGAGACTGGGGCAGATTGCGCACGTCGGCCAGGTGACCTGCTCAGGGCATGTCCCGGGGCCAGATGGTTGCGGCACTAGTACCATCGTGAAGGGGATTCAGAAGGCTCCGCTCCAACCTAAGGGCGTGACCTGAAGTGCCACTGGGACATCGGGGTGGCTTCTCCAAGTCGAGGTGGGCCCTCTGCTAGAGGGGGAAGGGCTGCGTTGTGCACTCTAGTGAGATTGGCAACCACGGCCTGGTCTAAACTCTGATGATGGTGGGACCACCACTGTGGGAAAGCATACCCAAAGGAGCACGACCTCACAGAAGACCAGATCCAGTTTCCAAGCCAAAACACCAGGAGAAAACTCGCACAAGAGGGGGTTAGACTATGTAGGTCCTACTGGAAGATCACAACCGGTCTGAAGAAGGTGATGGGAGGAGGGGAGAACGAGGTTCTGGGCGCGCAGCGTGAACGTGGGTGTGAGAAGGGGATGTGGAGGGCGTGCTAGAAAAGTTTGGGGGCGAACTGAGGGTGTTTATGGGGTGGGAAAAATTAGTGTGCAGGGTTCTGTCTCTGCAGATCTGCACAGGGGCAGACTGCACAAGGCTGAAAGGTGGAGGTGGAAGGAGGGGAAAATGGAGATCTAGAGGCACGACGTGGGTACTGGAGGGTGGGGAGGACGTGGGCAACCAGATCTGGGAGGATGGAGATAAGATCTGGGGAGTTCTGGGGTGTACCAGCCTGATTTTCTGGTTGCTGTCCAGGCAGAACAGCAAGGGCGACTAGCAACACGGAGGCGGCTCCAATCGTCTCTGACCAGCGAACGTCGAAGGAGATGGTTGCAGCGGCGGGGAAGATGAGCGTTGGCGAGGTGAGGTGCAGTAGCAGAGGTGGGAGTTGATGGTGCAGCAGCAATGGACATGGCAGGGGCGTCTCACCCCTCAAGGGCCAGGGCGTCTCACCCCGGGAAGATACATGGGCAGGGCCTCACACCCAAACCCTAGGGCGTCTCTCCCAAACACACCCATCTCAGGTGCAAGCTCCAAGGAGGAGGAGGAGGCCGCAGGCTTCCACAAGAACTCAACAAGTTTTTTTCTTCATTATTTTTTCTAAAATGTGTACAAGAGAGTATATATGCATAAGGAAAGAAAAACCCTAACCCTAATCTCCTTCCCATATTCTACTTGCCTAATCAGTATATTTCCTAGAGGGGAAAAGAGAGGAGGAGGGAAAGAAAGGGGGGTCACCCATTTCAAATTCAAATGGGAAAGGAGGAGGGCGCCCAATGCTATTGGGCCCATCCATGGTGGAGGGCGACCAGCCCATGTTGGCCCAGTTGGGCTCCATGAACACAAACAACCCAATTCCCTCCATCTAGACACCTAATGACCCTTAATCCAAATGGTCCTTAAATGTCCTACAAAAAGGACTCCAAGAACTCAACAAATAAAGTCCAAACTCAAGCTATGACTCCATAGAGTAGCGTGTCCTCCATCGTCGAACTGGAGCTCTCATGTCCCCATCAATCCTCCCCAGGTGGGAGGAACTCGACTCCGTCGAGTATGGGGTACTATCGACTGTAGACGTGGCGAATGGTGAAGTCCTCAGTAGCACTTCTGTGGATGTGGCATCCTCTCCTCGCACCAAGCTGTGCAAGTAGGCTCCACTCCTGGTGGTGGACACATGCTGATCCAGTATATGTGCTATCTGCACGCGTTGCTGTCGAATGGGGCCTGAAGGTCGACACTCGGGGGTGGGATCACTCTCAAAAAGGGGAGAAGGCTCAAGCAACTCACTAGACGTCACTGCTGGATCCTGACAGGCTCCCGGATCCCAGACATCAGGAGTAGAATCGACACTAGTAACATCAGGCAAGCCCTGTTGGCACCGGCTTATTTTATCGAATTAATCGAGGATTAAGCATAGGGAAATACTCCCTAAATAGATCAAAATGGCACATCACCAAAGCTGCTCTACCAGTCGAGTTGAGCTTGAAAATCGAGACACTTCACTTGGTCAAGCAGTGCAACATAACAAGCGGGGATCGTTCTTGAGCAAAGGGCACTATACCAGCCAGTTTCTCCGACAACCGAGTCGGGTCCAAGGGTCGGGACAACCTGCCATACAGGACGACACTTTCTAAGGATTCAGGGATCATCCCTGAATGCCCCGCCTAATGTATTACACCACCGACACCTCAACAACCGGGTTAACTCGGGACTCAGAACAGCCTGCCGCATCATACGACTCTTCGCCAAGGAGCAAGGGTCACCCCGACCACTAGACAAACGACATCATCATGTCGATGCCCCAGTCATCGCGCCCAACAAAGGTTCTTAACCAGGTAGCTGTGACCCATGGCAACATCAACAATCGATCAGGCCCACCCCCGATCACTTAGTTTGCGGGTTTACCCGCGTTCAACACAGCTACCCGAGCCAACCCGGGGGCGCCCTAACTACAAGCCACACCACGTGGCGCCTAATCACGAGGCTAGAGTCTACCCCAGAGTCGCCTCCCTCTAGCTCTCTAAAGTCAAAGGAAGACCCATCTGGGCCAACCACAAGCTTCAGGAGCTCACAGCACCCTTATACGGCCCATACACGCGTGTCGGGAATTTCCCCGAGCACCTAGTGGGCGCATATGCTCCAGCCACTCTACAGCAAGCCGGAGCCGACCTCGGGACTCCCAACAACCCATCGGGTCATGCATCACCATCATGCACCCCCGGAAGAAAATTTCTATTTATAACTGGGGCATTGCTGTCTTTTGGTACCCTAACTTATGGCGCCCTGCAGGCTGTGACCTGCCTCCCTACGTACAGGAGTTGAAGCGACTGAACCCTTAGTCAAACCCACGGTCAAACCCGCGGTAAATGATCACACAAAAGTTCATCGTTTAAAACATGCATATCAATCTTAAAAATTTCAACTCGCACTATATGAAAGAAAGACGTAATATGGTGGTAAGAATGGTCGAATCCATAGGGAAGAAGAGATTTTTTAGAGTTAAAAACCTTGGAGTCATTTGGAAAACACTTGTGATTTTACTTTGCTTAAAGAAAATAATGAAATGATGAATGAACCAAACACTTACTTAAAAACACTTATGACTATGAGCCTATGCTTTAGAAAATAGTTGCATAAAGTGGAGAAGAAGAGGTAGAAGAAGGAGGAAGAGAGGAAAGATGAGCAAGATCTAGATAAAATGAATACTTCTTTCATTAACATAAAGAAACAAGTACATGAAATGTAAGACAAGCTTACAATGAAGATGTGACGAGATTACAATGAAGTAAAATGAAACTAAAGCAATAACAAAAAGAGGAGTCTGAGTGTGAAGATGGTAGTAGCAATGGTGATGACGCCATCGTCTCCTCCTCACCGAGCCTTGGCGAGGATCGCTCCGCCTTGAAAGAGATCACCGTGGAAAGAGATGGATGAAGAAGCCGTCGTCGTCCACATCACGAGCCTTGGAATGTCACCCGCCTTGATATGCACACCGCCATGAAATGAGAGTTGTAGCGGATAAACTTTGGAGAGAAATATAAAAAAGAATGTGGAAGGGTTTGTGTGGGGATGAAGAAGGAAGAAGATGAGAGAGTAAAACAGTGAGAAAATAAATATAACTTGTAAACTAAGAAGAATTGGAGGAAGTGATAGAAGAAGAAAATATAGATATACAAGAGAGGAAGAACTTTAATGAAGAACTCAGAGAGAAAAGAAGAACAGAAGGGCTTCAAAACGGAGGAACAACAAAAGCTAGAACCTCGGATGAATAAAAAAATCACAGGACAACAAGTTGAAAAATGGGAAATAACTTCCAAACCAAAACGAATTAGAGGATGATGTAGAATAAGAAGTTGTAGCACAATTAAAAACAAAGAACGTTCATGAAGACTGTAAGAGAAGAAAATGACTAGAAGGGGAAGAAATAAGAGGAAGAATAGAGAGAAACACTGGTTCACAGATGAACATGACAGCATAGTGAAAAACACAAAATAGCTTGAAAGCTAGAAGGAACTAGAAGATGCTACAGAAGAAGAAGTTGTAAAGAACAAAAACATGAAGAACTTGCATGAAGATGACAAGAGGAGAAAATGAACTTACGTGAGAGAAACTGAAGACCCAAGGTTGGGAGAGAAAGAGTGAAAGATTACCAAAAAAAAGAACTCCCTTTCTCCTCCTTGTCATGGGCTATTTATAGGGAAAGTTAGGTAGATGGAGGGTGGAGATTGTATCAAAAGGAGATAGATGGATAGAATTTAGGTAGAATATGATGCATGGGGAAGAGGAAAAGTAGGTGGGCACCCCCTTTCTTAGACTTTGGGCACCCCCTTTCCCAAGGCTCATCATGTCTCTCCTTTATTTTAAACTTTGAATTCAATTTTCCCTCCAACCAAAATATGTGTTTCTTTTCCTCAATTTCAAACTTTTAAAATTTCTTTTCCCTCCAACCAAAATATGTACTTTTGACTTGGTCAAAGTGGTGGTGACTGTTTTACCCCCAGCTTATTTTGCAATTACCTTCGATGTCCTGCACACATATAATTACAATTTAGTTCATAAAAATTATCATAATGTGCATATAAATCTCAAATGCTCATAGTTATGCAATGGAGAATTAATGCTCACGGCACTCAACTTTAATTTATTAAATAAAATCACCAAATTAATCAATTTGCGTGAAAGCTCCAATTTAAATGTAAAGTCGAGGTTAACTATGAAATATGCCTAATTGCCTAATTATATGTACATAAAATGGTGTATATGCGATGAATTACCATCGAAAATGGACACTTATCAGTAAACCCCCTGTCAAATTCACGGTCAAACCCACGGTAAACCCCCAGTCAAATCCACGGTCAAACCCATGGTAAACCCCCAGTCAAACCCACGGTCAAACACGCGGTAAACCCCTAGTCAAATCCGCAGTTAAACCCAAGGTAGACCCCAAGTCAAACCCGCAGTCAAACTCGGGTAAACCCCCCAGTCAAACCCAGGTAAAACCCCCCAGTCAAACCCGGGTAAACCCCCCCTAGGGAGTGGGGTTTAGGCGGACAAGACCCTGTACATTGGCTGGTCCGCCTAAACCCCCCATTAAACAAAAAAAGTCTTTTTTCATGAAAAAAACCCCAGCCCCAAGCCCAATCCGCCTAAACCCCATAGGTTTAGACGGACTAGATTGGGGGCCCAGTCTGGTCCGCCTAAACCCAGGGTTTGGGGGGATCAGCCTGACCCCCCAGGCTGGTCCACCTAAACCCATCCAAAAAAGAAAAAAAGTTTTTTTATGAAAAACCCCTCCAGGGAGGGGTTTAGGCGGACCAGACCAGCCCCTTTGGGCTGGTCCACCTAAACCCTCAAAGGGGCTGGTCCGCCTAAACCCTCCCTCCCCCACTCCGTAGACAAAAAAACACATATTCCCAAGGCTTTACCCGGACCAAGTTTTACCCTCAACTTGGTCCACCTAAACCCCCCTGACCCTTCATCATCCACTATAAAAACCGCCCATTGGGTGGCCAAAAAAGAAGAAGATGCATGATGCTAACCCCCCGGACTACAAAGGCGCGTGAAGGACTTGGTTGGTTGGCTTGGGTTCGCTAGGCTCGCGCCGGGGGCATGCCGCATGATTGCCAACCCCCCCCCCAAGCATAAACCTCCACCAAGGCGCCCCCCTGCTATGACGAACGCACCCTAGATGTCATCTCGATCATCGTGCATGACCCCAGATCTTGCTTGATTAAAGCACTCTGCCTGAGCCCTCTCTCGATGTTCGTGCACGGCCCCAGACGCTACTTGACGAAAGCACCTTGCCCGATCTCTATCTCAATATTCGTGCATGACCGTGACATTGTTGGATGGAAGCACCCTGTCTGGCATCTACCTCGATGATCGTGCACCACCTCATGGTGCGGGATGGAAGCATCATGCTCGGTCCCTGCCTCAATGATATTGCACCACCGTGGTGTCACCCCGATAAGCGTGCCCTCAGTACTGTTACCCTAACAGTGGGCATACTTCCTGAGCCTCGATGCAAGATCAAGTGTCAGGCCCCTGCTTCTGTCAACGGGCCCCGAGCATGACCATCGAGGACTCACAACACCCATCTCCTCCAGTCACAACGGTGCCCTCGACACCCGACTGCCCAGCCACTCCAGTCACGTTGGGGCCCACGGCACCCGACGCCTAAACCACTGGGGTCACAACGGTGCCCCCGGCACCCGACCGCCGAGTCCGGGTGATGCCGAGATACTCTAGCCTCAACGGCGCTCAACAACTTCCGTCACAACGGTGCCCTCGGCACCCGACTGCCTAGCCACTCTCATCACGTCGGGGCCCACGGCACCCAACGGCTAAACCACTCGGGTCACAATGGTGCCCCTGGCACCCGACCGTCGAGTCCAGACGATGCTGGGCTACTCTAGCCTCAACGGCACTCAACAACTTTAGTCATAATGGTACCCTCGACACCCAACTGCCAGCTACTACAGTCACTTCGGGGCCCGCAGCGCCCGACCACTCAACAACTCTAGTCACAACGGTGCCCCCGGCACCTGACTGCCAACTACTTCAGTCACAGCAGTGCCCCCGGCACCCGACGACACCCGACTTCCAGCTACTTCAGTCACAACGGTGCCCCTGACACCCGACTGCTAACAACTTCAGTCACAACGGTGCCCCCGACACCCGACTGCTAATAACTTCAGTCACAATGGTGCCCCTAGCACCCGACTGCCAGCTACTCCTATCACAACGGTGCCCCCGGCACCCGACTACCCAACTACTTCAGTCACAACGGTGCCCCTAGTACCCGAATGCCAGCTACTCCAATCACAACAGTGCCCCCGACACCTGACTGCCAGCTACTTCAGTCAGAACGGTGCCCCCGGCACCCGACGGGCAACTACTTTAGTCACTACGGTGCCCCCCGGCACTCGATTGTCCAGCTACTCCAGTCTCAATGGTGCCCTCTGGCACTCGGCCGCCTAGCTACTCTAGTCACTGCCATGTCAACGGCACCCAAATCTCCAGTTACTCTGGCTACAACGGTGCCCACGGTACCCAACTGTCCATCCCTAGCAATGCCCGGCTACTTCAGCCGCAGCGGCTCTCAGGCTCTCCAGTCTCAGCGGTGTTCATGGCACCTGATCATTCTAGCGATGATATCAAGGGCACCCAACTCTCCCAGTTTCAACGCCGCCTGGTTGCCCTAATCACAACGGTGCCTAGGGCACCTGGCTGCTCCAGTCACTACCACTCCGACGGCACCCGACTACTTCAGTCAAAGTGATGCCTATGGTGCTCAACAACTTCAGCCACAGCGGTGCCCACGGCACCCGACAATTCCAAGCTCGACGGCTTTTGATCGCTCCGATCAGGGCGATACCAACGCTGTCCGACCGCTCCCGTCTCAACAGCGCTCGGCTGCCTCTATCTCAAACGCACCCGGCCGCTCCAGTCACGAGTGGTGCCTGCGCCATTCGGTCTCCTCGGCCTTACCGGTGTTGGGACTGGTGCGATGGATTCAGAGGGGGGTGAATGAATCTGTCCTTCAAATTTTTTTACCTAATTTAAAAAATTAGAACACTCAGAGATGAGAAGCTAAAGACAGATTCAGTTCTACCGAATCTTAAGTACTGTGATGTGTTCAATCAAACAGTTTACGTGCAATCAATGAGCTCAATGGACATATGAAGACAGATCGAGCCTAAGCATTCATCTAGCGGAATCAGATATGACAATCAAACCACAGTAGACGAAGGATTTTTAGGTGGTTCGGTCCGCAGACCTACGTCCACCCCACACTCCAACCAGAGTGTGGATTCCGCTGATACACAGCTTAACAGTTGGGCCTCACAGCTTGCCTACATCAGCTGAGCATCACAGCTTGCTTCCGCTGGGCAATACAGCTTAGCCATCCGCTGGGCAATACAGCTTGGCCGTCCAGAGGATACCACACCTCTACAACTGTTGGGGACTACAGCTTAACCCATCCAGAGGTATCCTCCTCTGCCCGCTGAGCTTCACAGATTGCTGTCCGAGGTATCCACCTCGCCCGCTGACAAACAGCTTGAAGAAAGGTTAAAAATGAAAGCAGGAAACAAGAAATAACAGCGACTGAAAGCTGTAATCAATGAAATGTAAATGTGGCTCCCATGGAGCTGACTGGATTGGATTTGATCCAGATTCCAGTGAAGACAGATCTTCTGATGGAGTCTTCTCTCTTCTTCTTCACGAACTCTTTATCTCTCTTTTCACTCTCCTTCTATCTTTTTCTCTCTTTCTCTTCTCTCTCTTTCTCTTCTCTCCTGATCGTTTCTTTTCTTCTCTGCTACTCTCTCTCTTTCTGTTTCTCTTCTCTCTGGATCGTACAGGCTCTCTCTACTTCTACTCCTATGAAGTATATTCACGATCATCTTCTCCAGATGGAGAAGTCTTCCTTTTATAGCAGCATAAAGGTGGGGCATGTGCTCTCCACTATTCCCGCCCGAATGCCTTGACCACGTGGAAGCATTTCAGCTCACTACATTACATGTGTCACGATCCTGAGCCATCTCCATTCTTGGATCACGTGTCCATACTAAGCTTCTCGAACATGAGTCCTGTCAGATAAAACTTGATATCAGTTCGAATCAATCTGAAGGAAAAGAAAAAGATGCATCGAGTAGGTTTGAGATTTAAACTAAGCATGTATAGACTTGCTAGTGTGTAGTGCAGTATGTATGTAACAAAGTATGCACAATGAAGGTGAATGCACAGGCATGCCATCAAGGAGTGTATGGACTTTGCGTGCATTCGACAACGATGTATAGACTTGCTGGTGTGATGATGCATGAACTTGAACACTCATACTAGCAACGGTATGCACACATGCACAATGAACATGGATTGCATTGACTAAGCCATGAGCTGAGCTAACGGATGTATAGACTTGCTCAGTTATCATCGAATGGATGTATAGACTTTCTGTGCCTACGACAAGACGATGTATAGACATTGTGTATGCGTGAAGCACAACGATGCAAGAATGTATAGACTTGCTAAGTCATCAGAGCAACCACGTGCAGACTTGGTGTATGTGCAAGACAAATCAATGCATTGACTATGTATATGCATGAAGAGCACTGGCTGTACTGACTAGTCGAGTGAAACACCGGAGGTTGTACAAACTAGCCACCAAGTAATGTACAGACTTGAGTTGATGCAGTCTAGGCAAAACTCTGTACATACTTTATCCCTTGAACATGCATGAGTCTAGGCATTCACTGACTTATAGCCACCATAAAACACAGTTATGAAATGCACAGGCCTAGATGGTTAACCCTGCACTGACTATGTATGCATAATGAACACGCATCGACTTCGAATTAAAGCAACAGATGTATGCACCGATGAAGTGTATGCAAATGGCAGATATTGAACCGATGCAATGTATGCAGGAGAACTAACAATGCAGTCTATATACCAGATCATGCATCGACTATATGACGTGCAACAACAGTTAATGTACCGATGCAAGCTACACTTGTTATGCATGAACTAGAATTGCACCGATGCAGAGACAGACAATGCACCCAGTATGCACACAACCTGTTCGATGGAATGACATGCAAACAAGATTCTCAATCAATCATTCACATGTACTCATAGTGCTTGCTGACATCCAAACCCATAGTGCTTGCTGACATCAAAATCACAGTGGCACAACAATCTCCCCCTTTTTGATGATGGCAACACTATGAACACGATGAGTCATACAGACTCAAACTATTCTCCCCCTTTGACTTCATCAAAAAGAAAATAGTTTGAGAAAGAAATGAAAGACATGTATGAAATCTGATACCAATTCCCCCCATAGAAACATGCAAAATGAGCACTGAAGAATATAATATAGGAACTCCCCCTATCAACATGAATGTTTGACTACTCTCCCCTTAAATGCAGATGAGCCAGAACTCCCCCTGAAGTGTAGGAATGAACTCTGGTTAGCCAACAAAGCAATCTGAAATCTACCATTACAAGCAATCTGAACTCTGGTTGAGGCACCTCACATATGCATGGACAGAATAAGGCAGGTGGAAAGTTCACAGAACCAGAACTGGTTATAGAAACAAGATGGAAGATTCCAATAGTGTGGAGAGTAAAACAATTGATGATAGGAAGGTAAAGGTAGACAAGAGTAGGGGTGAGAGACAGTCAAATCACAGTACATCTCAAGGAACAATCAACCAACAGATAAGAGACAATTGTCAACAAAGTTCCTGTTGATAAGTTGTCAGGGGTGAAACAATTCATGAGGAATTTTAAGGCATGCATCACTACTATAAGTCTTAACATGAATAGACTCTCCTATCATAGAGGGTTATGAATAGGTAACTTGACCAACCTGATTTAATTTTGATGTATACCAAATTTGTCAATTAAAATAATACTTATATCTGAATTCAAGTTTTAATAAAGGTGAACCAAATAATCAGATAACACACAGGACCAATCATCTTTATCTTACACGCATGAACTCAACGACTCCTTTAGAGTTACACATATCAGTATTGAGATTAAACACTTTTTACAAGAGCATGAGTTGACAGAATTTGCAAGATATTTTCATTTGAAGCACTTTATACTTTTCTTGAGCAATTTAAGTCAATCAACACCTTTTTACGTGAGGCACAACACGTCTCAGGTGAAGTGACCCAGTTACTCAGTGTGATAACTGTCATTGCCTCTCAACATTGAGACCAGAGTTAGCAATAGAAATATCTTTTTACGTGAGGAGACACCTTGATTAGAGGCCAGACTCCCCAGTTACTCAACACAAATATGCCATTGCTCTGTTAGGTTTTTCAATAAATTTTCACCAGAGATAACTATGGCACTTCATGACATATGTTTACTTTATTTCATTGATAGATAACCCAGTTTCTCAGTGACCAAGTCATTGCTATGAATTCAATTTTTCTTTTTAGTCAACATTTTCCAGGCAAGTGTTTAAAACAATACTCACTCTATGTATCTCAACCAAACTAACCATGATTTCAAATTTTCAGATTTCAGATGAGTGAATCTAAGGTTTTCATGACACAAATGGTTAAAGTCGATTATAACTTATCATTCAGATATTTTCAAGTCATTTAAGTGCAAATCTGAGAATACATTAACCTTATATCAGTTTGATTAAGTGGTCATTCTTAAACCTATATGAAAGGAGTTTCTACATGATTCAGACTGAATTGTATGGCATGCAGCTTCAGTTCCTCTGATCAGATCAACCGTACAGCTGACCAACTAATCAACAATAGACACAACTAAACCATACCAGCTAAGACGAATGTGAAGGATGAGTATAAGCTGGCGGAAGAGTCAGCAACAATAGAGAAAATCATCAGATGTATGAGGAGCAGAATTAATTTCAGTGGCTGAGTCTAGAGTACAGACAGATCAGCTATGTAAGTAGAGACATCAGAGAATTCAATTGAAACAAATTGAGAGCATTAGAAGATCCAATAAACTAGACATGAGGATTTCAGATGAGAGTGAATAAGATGATAAAAAAAAGCTCCCTCTGTCTAGATGCATCATATATACAACAAGGCATGAGCAACAGTATGGTTAATCAAGAATGGTTGAACTCCCCCTGACTAAGTGCATGATATATGATGAAAGCACATCACATGATTTCAAGTTTGACATTCAATTATAATCCATACACTTCAGATAGAAGTGAGCTACCATGAACATGATTGAGCAATTCTATTTCAGAAAATTTCAATTTAGCACCATCAGAGCAACATGATATTCAGTCATTTCAAATTCTCAATTTTCGGATGATGAAATTTAGAGTGTTCAGAACTGACCTGAAGAGCAGGATCATGGGGTCTTTCAATCTTTGAGTGCCTTGATTTATTGATCCCTCTTTATTCATTCCAAGGCACACCTACAGCAAAGTAATCATTTTGATCATGCAGGAACCCAAGCCACCTTGGGTCCTGTATTAGCCTTAACAGGAGTTATGAACAGTTTCTTAGCGACAATGTCATCAAAATCCATCTGATAACAATTGGCCATGAAGTGACCGAATTTACCACAATATCTACATGAGACATCAGAATTTTTGGTCCTATGATGCATATCAACAGTAGCATGAGACCTATGAAATTGAGCATGAAAAGTTCTGTTGTTTACATGGACATTTTGTTTCTTATTCTTATTCATCCAACATTCAGAAGATTTATGACCTGGTTTATCACAATTGAAACACGAAACATTTACAGGTCTTGTTTTAGGGAACTTAGCAGATTTGGAGTTAACATGATTTCCCTGAGCATACCAGCAGAAGGCAGCAATGTGACCAAAATTCCACAGCAATAACATTGAATTTTCTTTTTCTGATCAGTAAAAGGTTTCCTAGGAAGATGATTTCTAGGATACATCCTAACAACATTTCTTTCATCATTTATCAATGTTACACAGTCATACATAATATGTCCAAGCTTCCCACAATAGTGACATGTTACCACCTTTTTATTTACATTCATTTGTTTGACAAAATTGACATTCGCATGAGAGTGTGAATGTGTGTGAGAGCAGTTAGCAACATGCACATGCGAATCAATGACAGATTTGGACTTATTCAAATCAACACTTTTCTTTTGTTTTTGAATCTTTTTCTATTTCTTATCTGAATTTTCAGTCTTCTTAGCAGTGAATTGAAAGATTGAAGAACTAGATGAGTTGTCCTGTTCTGAGCTTTTCACAAAAAACAGTTGATTTTCTCTTATCATTGTCGTTTTCATTCACAGGCACAAATCCAACCCCTTGTTTCTGAAAATTCACTTTAGAACCAAGCAGCTTATTCAGATTGCTTTTTCCTTTAACGAATTTTGACAAAGAAGCTTTTAGATCATCAATCTCAGTTTGCAATAACACAATGTCATCTTCACATGAAATTATTTGGTTATGCAAACCATCATTCAGCCTTTTCAGAGTTTCATTTTCTTGTATCATCTTCTGATTATCATTAGCTTCTTTGTCATTCAAAATTGATTTACCTTTTTCAAAGTTCATTAGTCTTTCAGAAAGCACAATGTTCAAAACCATCAGTTTCTTGTTTTGATCTTTTAAGAAGACATTTTCTTTTATTAGTTCTTCATTCTGAACTCGCTTATTTAGTAAGATTTGATCACTATTAATTGAGCTCAGTTTTTCTTCCAGTTCAGAGATCTTATCTGTGAGTTCCTGATTTTTATTTTCCAAAACAGAAATTTGTTCCTTACTCTTATCAACATCGGCTAAGCAGATTTCATGAGATTTTCTCAGTTCTTGACAGTTTTCATAAGGAGCATTCGAATTAATCTGATCACATTTCTTTTTCAACTTTTTATTTTCAGATTTTAATTTCCTACATCTATCAGTAAGTTCTTCATTTATATTCCATAAATCATCAAGCGAAATCTCTTCGGATCTAGAGCTTACCTTGGATGAAGTTTCCTCTGTTGATCAGAATTGTGATCACCCCGGTTGGCCATCAAGCATTGATCCTCTTGCTCCCCATTTGTAGCAGTTATTCTATCCAATATTTCCTTTCCAGAAGCGCACCTGAGAACAAAAGGAAATCTATCAGTATTAACTATAGCTTTCAAAATATTGAGAACTGTGACATTATCACGGTTCTTTACTCTGTCCTCTCTAGACCACTTGGTCTCATCATGAGGTAATTGGTGTGGGCCTTTTGAAACCAAACTCCATAGATTAGGGTCAATGGAATTCATATAAACACATAGGCCGCCTAACCACTTACTGAAGTTAGAACCATCAAACGCAAAAGGACGAGCCATTAAGACAAATAGCAAACTGATTCAGCACACAAAGCAATCGATAAGAAAGGCACCAAAATAAGGATAGCACCGAAGACAACAGGATCCTCTGCAGATCGTTGGATCTGGTAGCACAGAGACCCGCTCTGATACCAATTGTTGGGACTGGTGCGATGGATTCAGAGGGGGGTGAATGAATCTGTCCTTCAAAATTTTTGCCTAATTTAAAAAATTAGAACACTCAGAGATGCGAAGCTAAAGACAGATTCAGTTCTACCGAATCTTAAGTACTGTGATGTGTTCAATCAAACAGTAGACGTGCAATCAATGAGCTCAATGGACATATGAAGACAGATTGAGCCTAAGCATTCATCTAGCGGAATCAGATATGACAATCAAACCACAGTAGACGAAGGATTTTTAGGTGGTTCGATCCGCAGACCTACGTCTACCCCACACTCCAACCAGAGTGTGGATTCCGCTGATACACAGCTTAACAGCTGGGCCTCACAGCTTGCCTACATCAGCTGAGCATCACAGCTTGCTTCCACTGGGCAATACAGCTTAGCCATCCGCTGGGCAATACAGCTTGGCCGTCCAGAGGATACCACACCTCTGCAACTGCTGGGGACTACAGCTTAACCCGTCCAGAGGAATCCTCCTCTGCCCGCTGAGCTTCACAGCTTTCTGTCCGAGGTATCCACCTCGCCCACTGATAAACAGCTTGAAGAAAGGTTAAAAATGAAAGCAGGAAACAAGAAATAACAGCGACTGAAAGCTGTAATCAATGAAATGTAAATGTGGCTCCCATAGAGCTGACTGGATTGGATTTGATCCAGATTCCAGTGAAGATAGATCTTCTGATGGAGTCTTCTCTCTTCTTCTTCACGAACTCTCTATCTCTCTTTTCACTCTCCTATCTTTTTCTCTCTTTCTCTTCTCTCATGATCGTTTCTTTTCTTCTCTGCTACTCTCTCTCTCTTTCTGTTTCTCTTCTCTCTGGATCGTGCAGGCTCTCTCTGCTTCTACTCCTCTAAAGTATATTCATGATCATCTTCTCTAGATGGAGAAGTCTTCCTTTTATAGCAACATAGAAGTGGGGCATGTGCTCTCCACTATTCCTGCCCGAATACCTTGACCACGTGGAAGCATTTCAGCTCACTACATTACATGTGTCACGATCTTGAGCCATCTCCATTCTTGGATCACGTGTCCATACTAGGCTTCTCGAACATGAGTCCTGTCAGATAAAACTTGATATCAGTTCGAATCAATCTGAAGGAAAAGAAAAAGATGGATCGAGTAGGTTTGAGATTTAAACTAAGCATGTATAGACTTGCTAGTGTGTAGTGTAGTATGCATGTAACAAAGTATGCACAATGAAGGTGAATGCACAGGCATGCCATCAAGGAGTGTATGGACTTTGCGTGCATTCGACAACGATGTATAGACTTGCTGGTGTGATGATGCATGAACTTGAACACTCATACCAGCAACGGTATGCACACATGCACAATGAACATGGATTGCATTGACTAAGCCATGAGCTGAGCTAACGGATGTATAGACTTGCTCAGTTAACATCGAATGGATGTATAGACTTTCTGTGCCTACGACAAGACGATGTACAGACATTGTGTATGCGTGAAGCACAACGATGCAAGAATGTATATACTTGCTAAGTCATCAGAGCAACCGTGTGCAGACTTGGTGTATGTGTGAGATAAATCAATGCATTGACTATGTATATGCATGAAGAGCACTGGCCGTACTAACTAGTCGAGTGAAACACCGGAGGTTGTAAAGACTAGCCACCAAGTAATGTACAGACTTGAGTTGATGCAGTCTAGGCAAAACTCTGTACAGACTTTATCCCTTGAACATGCATGAGTCTAGGCATTCACTGACTTATAGCCACCATAAAACACAGTTATGAAGTGCACAGGCCTAGATGGTTAACCCTGCACTGACTATGTATGCATAATGTGTTTGAGATAGGTGCGATAGATTCAGAGGGGGGGGTGAATGAATCTCCCCTTTAAAAATTATAGCCTAATTAAAACTTCTTCTCAAATATGCGGAATTATAACCAGTTGCAAAAATGTTCTGTGAATTCTTAGGAGGATCTCAGCAAAACAGCACAAATGAATTTACCTTCACTCGATCCTAAGCAAGCATCTAATGTGCGAAGCAATAAGATGAACACATAAGAAAATCAAACCACAATAGACACCAGGATTTTTAGGTGGTTCGGTCCACAGACCTACGTCCACCCCTCACTCCAAACTGGAGTGAGGCTTCTACTAGCAAAGCTAGAACAGCAGACTCAGTCTGCAACAAATGCTGCCACACAGCTTGACCAGGGGAACAACCTCCCCTCTTCCTCCCAACCGGAGGGACACCCCAAGTGACTCCCAGCCACTTGGAAACTAGAGACCAAAGTCTCTCTTCCTCCAGACCAGGAGGGAACCCACCAGTGACTCCCGTCACCAGCAACCAGAGGTCGAAGACCTCTCTTCCTCCAACCGGAGGGACCCCTGGACTAGCAACCCACAAGTCCAAAATCGGAGACAAGTCTCCCTTCTCCTGAATCCACAGGAGGAACCCGACCTCATACCAGAGGATCGGAAGAACAAAGATAACCAAATGAAAAAGGAAAAATAAGAAAAGAAAAATACACAGCGATCAGAAAGCTGTAAAGAAAGATAGCACAAATGTGGCTCGCATGGAGCTGACTGGCCTGTATTTGATCCACGGTCCAGTAGACAGATCTTCAGGTAAGCTTCTCTTCCTCTTCTCTTCTCTCTCACTTTCTTTTTCTCTTAACCCTCACGAGCTCTCTAACTCTCTCTTTCTCTTCTTCTCCTTCTGCTCTTCTTCTCTTTCTTTTCTTCTTCTTTCGCAGTCTCTCTCTTTCTCTTCTTTTCTCTTCTTCTTCTTCTGCTTTCTACTGCAGCTCTTTTCTTCTTCTGCTCTTTCACTCTCTCGATCTCTGTTCCTCTATTTTCTTCGGCTCACACTTCTTCTATATCTTCTTCTTCTCTATTTCTTCCTCTTTTCTTTTTCTGGATCGAAGGGCTTTCTGCTCTCCAGGCTTCTTCTTCGATCAGTCTTCATCTGTTGGATGAAGGCTTCCTTTTATAAGCAGCAGCCAGCAGAAGGGCAGCACTGGGCGCGTGTGGCTTCCACATTTCCCGCCCAGAACTTGTGGCCACGTGTCAGTCTCTCAGCCAGCTTCAGCACACGTGTCACAATCCTGTCTGCCCTTCCAGCCTTGGATCACGTTCTTCTTTTTGTTTTTCTTCTTCTCCTGTAAAGAGATTAAAACCATTAATACTCAGGGTCACAAAAACTAAAACTGCATGAGGTATATGATAACAATACGAGATGCACTGAGAATGACACGAGATACCACAGTAACAAGGCTAACACTACAAAGAGAACGACACGAAGTCAGATGAGAACAACACGAGGTGAGAAGGAAATATCACGGAGTGAAACGATAGTAAAACACGCGATCAGAGGAAACCTGGACGTAGATAGAAAGAAGCAACACGAAGACATAAAAATAACACGAATATAGAAGACTCGAAGACATAGGGGTGACACAGATGGAGCGACACGAGGTGGCACAGAAAACAACACGAGGTGTGCAGAGTTCAGCACGCGATGGAACAAATAACGACACGAAGACGAGGACGACATGGAGACGAGGATGACACGGAGACGAGGATGACACGGACTGAAACCAACTCGAATATGAAAACAGAACCCTACACGAAGTGTGGTCACAAAGCAAAAAGGACACGGGGTCTAGGAAAAACAACACGAAGATAGAAGACAGGAACGGCTACTACGACACGTGATAAAACAGTGAAAGCAGGAAAACGACTCGAGTAACTACAGTAAATGACACGAAAACACAAGAGCAAAAATAAAAAGGATGACTCGAAGATAGACGATGTATAGAGCTCTTAGTTCAGCCGTCAGTGTGTAGACTTGAAAGCCTTGAACCCAATGTATGGACTTCAGGTGAAGATCCGTATAGAGTTGGTGAAGTGACTCCAATGCATAGACCTGCACGAGCGAGCTACAGTGCCAATGTGTAGACTTCACGCTGTACAGACTTTCCAAAGATGCAGACTCTGTATAGACTTCAACTTAAACATGCATGATGAAGAGACTCTGAAATGCAAGCGATGCAGCAAAGCCTAGACATTGGGCTTTACTCTGCAGTGTATAGACTTTGCTACCCAAACCATGAACAGTGCAAGCCACAGTTCAATGTATGAACTTTGCAAGTGCACTGGCTGTACAGACTTCAAGACTTCAGACTATAGGGACATGTGAACAACCGGTGTGCAGACTCTACAATCGACAAGCTTTGAAGCACAAAGGCAATGTACAGACTTTGCCTTAAAACGAATGTAAAGACTTAGAATCAAAGAGGCGTTGTGTAGACTTTGAACCAGTGTACAGACTTGGAACGAGTGTGCTGTGAGCACTGTATAGACTCAAGATATGAACATATCAGCAGAGAAGCAATGCACAGAATAGAAATCAAGCACAAACTAATTTTTCACAGCATGACTCAAGCATACACATGCATTCTTCACAATTCAGACATGGCACACTCATGCAATCTCCCATAGAATAGATCAGACATAATCAAGACAATGTAGTGACTCATTCATGTTGCTATCATTAAAACACCACATCATCAACAAAGCACAGGGGGCACAACAATCTCCCCCTTTTTGATGATGGCAACATAATGAGTCACACTGACTCATCAACATAATGAGTCACACTGACTCATCAAACTATTCTCCCCCTTTGACATAATCAAAAAGAAGGGAAATGGTTTGATAGTCAAATGCAGCACACAAAGACAGCACATAAATGTAGAGAATGAGTCATGGTTCTTTAAAAGGAAAAGGTCTCCCTTATGACAATGAAACAGCTCTCCCCCTATCAACATGCCTGATTGACTACTCTCCCCTTAGATGTAAATAAGCCATAACTCCCTCTGAAGCACAAGAATGGACTCTGGTTATCCAATAAATCAAACTGAAATCAGCCATTACAAAGAGTCTGAATTCTGGTGAAAATGCCACAGAATCAGAACTTATTGCAGTACAAGATGGAAGATTCCAACAGTGTGGAGAGAAATACATCTCAGGAAACAATATGAAATCCACCACCGTAAGGATTCTGAAGTTCAGAATGCCAGATCTGCCACGTGGGAAGTGGGGTGAATCCCAAAACCCATAGGTAAGTTCAACCCGCAAGCCGGGTTGCCAAAGTCACTCGGAACTTGGCAAGGTCCAAGTCCTCGTGCCCTTAAATTGGAGGTGACCCTAAGGTAGAGCCATCCCAAAGCCATCATCACCACGTTGCCAACTTGGAATTCCAAGTGGCGCTTACGAGTTTGTGCTCGCTTCTTGTGAATCTCACCGCTTGTTGCTTGATACTTGCTTATATGCCATGCACTGTGATGCGGTGTGAGTGGACAAGGTGTGGTATGCAAAGGTGGTCCAGGGCAATCACATATAGACCTATCGTGCATTGATGTTATGAAGACTTTGAATTGATGGGGCATCAAAGGCGATTTCCATACACGGGTGAAGTGTATTTGTGTGTTATGGCTTGTATGAGATTGTAATTACGTAATTTCTTTCATTTGGGCTTCTTGTAAGGCTTATATCAAGCCAATGGGCCATTTCTAATGTAGAGTCCATGGCTAGGTAGCCATTAGTAGAGTCCATTAAGGAGCTTATGCCATATTGGGTCATTAGGTTGTTAATGGGTCATTAATGCACTTAAGGCCCAAATTGGTTTACACTCCCTCATGGGCCAACTAAATGGGAAGGGTCCAAGTCTAGCATGGGCTTGTGGATGTTTCATGGCCCATGAGGAGGCCCTTGGCCCATGAAGGGGGGCGCCCCCTCTTTTGGCTCCATTAGGCTAGGTTGTTTAATTTTCTTTCTTTCCTCCCTTTATTTGACCACATGTGGTAGAATTAGGAATGGGATTCCTTTAAATATTGTATTTCTTGTGGTTGGTCATACCTCATCCCAGCCCTTCAATCCAAACCCCTAGATCCAAGGGCTGAGATTGAATTTGGTTGGCATCCTATATAAGGTTGTATTTTTCATATTGAATGAATTAATGAAGGAAAAAAAGGCATTTGCCCCCAATTGGATCTTGAGCCCCTCCCCTCTCTCTCCCTGGTTCCTCCACCTCCAGCCCCCTTTCTAGAGTGTAATCCCTTCCCCCTTGATCCCCTCCAGCATCTGAAGCAACTCCGGTGATCGCCGCCGCCATCGTCTCGCCGCCGACGCGTCGTCGCCAACGATTTTGGTGTTCTGTCCACTCAGGATAGACCCTTCTTCTCCGAATTCCTGCTATCACTCCCTTCGTCTTCTGACGCTCAAAATTTCAGGGTTGGTTCCCCTATAGAACCCTTATCCCCACAAAAAAAATCACATCAAAATTCATCTTTTAGCTATTTTTTGATTTTCGTCCAAGTCCAAGTTCCAGATCTGTCCTGGTTCTGTTTACTGTTCATCAACTCTGAGTTTACCCCATTCGAACCATCTTTTTATTTTTGTTGGGTCGCCCAAATTTATTGGGAGTTCTGTCCACATATATCTACCACCAGGAATTTTCTTAATTTTTGATAAGGTCTCTAGGTATTTTTAAAATTTCGTCCAAGTTCCCAAGAACAGTCTGCCCACAGTTTCCCAGATCCGACCCGGGTCTAGTTAAAAAATCCCAGAAAATCCATTTCTTCTCCAATCAAAAAAACCAAAAATAGTCACAGATTCCTCTCTCAGAGACCTTCAACTTTTCTGAAGAAATCATTTCCAGATTCGGAGGTCTTCTCCCCGGTCAACGTTGATCTTCAGAGAAGTCAGAACCTGCCCCTGCAGTTCTGGCCAGATTCCAGCAAGCTTGTAAAATGCATGATCAGAAATAAAGATCTGATTATTTTTTTTGAAGACCCCTACGTCGAGGTATTCTGAGTCAGCTTTCCAACGGCGCTAACCTCGTCGCATTCCGACGACGGGGCTGATCGCAGCAGCTGTTTTCTCCGAGTCGCGCGCCTGTAAACAGAATTTCCAGATTCGTGGCCGAGTTGTCGCGAGCGTCGTCCGAGGGCCGCCCGGCGTCCGGCGGTCGTTCCAGCAGCTCGCCATCCCAGGGGAACACTTTTCAGGTCTCTCCACAGCAGAGGAGTCATCAGGCCCCACACGACCCCTCCGGTCAACAAGTGGGCCCCCACTAGCACGAGTACGCGTGAAGCCGAAGCATTGCCCGAAACCGCCCGTCAACCCGAACTTGGTCCTCCCGGGCCCACTTGTGTCGCCCTTTACCTCCCTGCGTGGAGTGGGCTTATTTGTACTGCTGTAAACATAATGTACTAAGTTCCCGGGAGTACGAGCTTTGGCCGGGTGCCGTCTTCGCCACGCCGAGAGCGTGGAGGTATCGCCTTCACCCTTACACTTGGCATTAGCTTAATTCTTTATATGCTTTATATGCCGCTGCTAGAGAGCATGTGTAGGGATACCTAGCTCGCCTTCAATTTATAATGTCACTGCTGCGAGAGAGAGCGAAGCCGTCCCGTGACCCAATCCGGGCGCAAAAGAGAGCCGACCACCCTAGCTCATTGCCGGTTTCTCAACCGCGCCCATCCGACGCTTCCCTCGTTAAGGGACGATCGCGAGCTTGTCGTGTCCGTGGTCCCGTCCCGCATCAATTTGGTATCAGAGCGAGTTGAGTCTAGGGTGTCAAAAAAAAAGTGTCATTTGCGTCTAGTCATTAGTCGGTTAAAGTCGAGTCTAGGATCATCATATTTTCAAAACAACAAAAAAGAGTCGTTTTTGGGTCGCATACATCCCTTTACTCGGTATATAAAAAGGTGTTGTCCGACCGTTAGGTTACGCCTATCGGGAAGGCCGCACACTTGTGCGAGTGACCTTCGGGTCGATTGTCTCCGCCGCGTACCGAGTTTTGGTTAAGTCTAGGTGCATCATTTTGCATTAGTGTGTTTTGCGTTAGTCGGTGTCTTCTAGTCGGTGTGTTTGCATGCCCACTCGTTGGGGTACTCAGTACTCACCCCCACCCCCACCTATGGCCAACCCACGGGATACCTCGGGAGACTTCCACTCCCTACAAGAGGCGATGATAGCCATTATGGCTAGGTTGGACCAATCCGATGCCAACTTTCGGACCTTCTCCGAGAATATGGATGGTCGCCTTAGGGCCATGGAGGGACGCATGGAGAACTCTGATAGGTCGGTCCAAGACCTCGTTGGGCGGTTAGATAGGATGTCACACGGGGACCCTCCTGGGGCAGCCCAAGGTCCACCCGCACCTCCTCCCGCGGGGGCCCAAGTCCAACCCGCTCCCATGGCCCAAGTCCAGGCCGCTCCCGCGGCCCAAAACCAGCCACCACTGGTTCCTCCACCCGCCCCTCCTCGGGTTCCCCAACTACCACACCGTGACCTTGGTCTCGAGGACTATGGGTCCGACAATGCCTACGAGGGGTATGGTCAACGCCGTCGTGGTTTTCATCCACAACGAGATGAGGATGATGATCGGGTCCTTAAGACCGTGCGAGCGGATCCTCCCGCTTTTTACGGGTCTTTGGATCCGAAACTCTACCTAGATTGGGAGTTTGGCATGGACCGTTATTTTGAATGGTATGATATGTCAGAGCGTCGAAGGGTCCGATTTGCCACCATGAAACTCATGGGGCAGGCACAAACCTATTGGAAGAATGTGGAGAGCCTGCTACTTCAGCGGCTAGAACCCCCGATCGACACATGGGCCGAGATGAAGAATAAACTTCGGCAAAAGTACCTTCCTCCCACCTACCGCCAGCGACTCATCGATAGATGGCAAAGTCTTAGCCAGGGAGACCGGTCCGTCTCCGAATACATCGCGGAGTTTGATGAGTACTTTCTACGATGTGGTGTCACGGAGGAGAGTACCATGCCCGTGTCCCGCTTTCGACGTGGTTTGCGGCCACACTACCAGTATGAGCTTTTCCGCTGCAATGCCAAGACGTTGGAAGAGGCATATTAGGTTGCTCTCGAGATGGAGCAATTTGAGGGAGAGTTCGAGTCTAGCCATCGGTTGGGCCCCACCCTCTCCGTAGTACCGAGCCCCGTCACTCTATAGGCCCACATCAGCGGCCTCCCATGGCTCGACCTCAGGAGCCCACCCGTCAGGAGCACTTCGCTCCACGGCCTCGCCCTCCTCCACCCCGGGATCTATTTCCATCCCAACCACCGGCACCCTTTGCCCGTCCCCCAGCTCCTATAGCCCGTCCTTTGGCACCGGCACCCCCTCCACTCTTGTCCAAGGCACCTACATCTCCCCCATTGTTGCCTACACCCCCTACCCGGCGGGATGATAAGGGTAAGGCCCCTCTTATCGGGGAGAGTAGTCGATCGCGAATACAATGTTTCCACTGTCACGGGTACGGCCACATTGCTAGTGAGTGTCCCGCTCGCACCACCCTAGCCTTAGGTGTTGGCGGATCCGCACCTCCCGAGCTTGAGCATGTCGATTACGAGGCCGATGAGGCACTGGCCGATGAATACTATGCCATGGGGGAAGAGCTGGGCGACCCTTCGGCCGCCCAGGATGTCGCCACCTAGTGGGTTTGATGCTACCACCTTAGTCTAGAGTCATGCATGAGTCAGTGTGCTTTCTTTGTGTGGTTTGTTTGTGTGGTGATTTTGAGTCGATTGTTTGTGTGATTTTCATTCATGTGTCAGTGCATGGTGAGTCTGCATGTGTCTTGTGCAAGCTCGTGTCGTTCTCTTATGAGTGTGAAGCGAGTCGACTCACTCGATGAGTATGGGATCAGTTTTACTTCTATACCCGGATCAGTCACCTATAGGGACTCAGCGGTGATTCCTAGTGAGTCTTCGAGCTGTTTCCTTCCTTTGAGAGTGCCCCTTCGGAGTGACCACCTTTAGCCATAGCAGTGCGCATATCGAGTATATATGGAATGAGCAGGTGCCGATCACTTGGAGTGGAGCATACCCACGCTACTTAGCACGGTGACGGATCCGCCAGAGGACCGGAGCAGCCATACCCCTACTCGACGGGGTCGAGTTCCTCCCACCCGGGGAGAATTGATGGGGCATCAAAGGCGATTTCCATACACGGGTGAAGTGTATTTGTGTGTTATGGCTTGTATGAGATTGTAATTACGTAATTTCTTTCATTTGGGCTTCTTGTAAGGCTTATATCAAGCCAATGGGCCATTTCTAATGTAGAGTCCATGGCTAGGTAGCCATTAGTAGAGTCCATTAAGGAGCTTATGCCATATTGGGTCATTAGGTTGTTAATGGGTCATTAATGCACTTAAGGCCCAAATTGGTTTACACTCCCTCATGGGCCAACTAAATGGGAAGGGTCCAAGTCTAGCATGGGCTTGTGGATGTTTCATGGCCCGTGAGGAGGCCCTTGGCCCATGAAGGGGGGCGCCCCCTCTTTTGGCTCCATTAGGCTAGGTTGTTTAATTTTCTTTCTTTCCTCCCTTTATTTGACCACATGTGGTAGAATTAGGAATGGGATTCCTTTAAATATTGTATTTCTTGTGGTTGGTCATACCTCATCCCAGCCCTTCAATCCAAACCCCTAGATCCAAGGGTTGAGATTGAATTTGGTTGGCATCCTATATAAGGTTGTATTTTTCATATTGAATGAATTAATGAAGGAAAAAAAGGCATTTGCCCCCAATTGGATCTTGAGCCCCTCCCCTCTCTCTCCCTGGTTCCTCCACCTTCAGCCCCCTTTCTAGAGTGTAATCCCTTCCCCCTTGATCCCCTCCAGCATCTGAAGCAACTCCGGTGATCGCCGCCGCCATCGTCTCGCTGCCGACGCGTCGTCGCCAACGGTTTCGGTGTTCTATCCACTCAGGACAGACCCTTCTTCTCCGAATTCCTGCTATCACTCCCTTCGTCTTCTGATGCTCAAAATTTCAGGGTTGGTTCCCCTATAGAACCCTTATCCCCACAAAAAAAATCACATCAAAATTCATCTTTTAGCTATTTTTTGATTTTCGTCCAAGTCCAAGTTCCAGATCTGTCCTGGTTCTGTTTACTGTTCATCAGCTCTGAGTTTACCCCATTCGAACCATCTTTTTATTTTTTTTGGGTCGGCCAAATTTATTGGGAGTTCTGTCCACATATATCTACCACCAGGAATTTTCTTAATTTTTGATAAGTCTCTAGGTATTTTTCAAATTTCGTCCAAGTTCCCAAGAACAGTCTGCCCACAGTTTCCCAGATCCGACCCGGGTCTAGTTAAAAAATCCCAGAAAATCCATTTCTTCTCCAATAAAAAAAACCAAAAATAGTACCGGATTCCTCTCTCAGAGTCCTTCAACTTTTCTGAAGAAATCATTTCCAGATTCGGAGGTCTTCTCCCCGGTCAACGTTGATCTTTAGAGAAGTCAGAACCTGCCCCTGCAGTTCTGGCCAGATTCCAGCAATCTTGTAAAATGCATGATCAGAAATAAAGATCTGATTATTTTTTTTGAAGACCCCTACGTCGAGGTATTCTGAGTCAGCTTTCCAACGGCGCTAACCTCGTCGCATTCCGACGACGGGGCTGATCGCAGCAGCAGTTTTCTCCGAGTCGCGCGCCTGCAAACAGAATTTCCAGATTCGTGGCCGAGTTCCCGCGAGCGTCGTCCGAGGGCCGCCCGGCATCCGGCGGTCGTTCCAGTAGCTCGCCATCCCAGGGGAACGCTTTTCAGGTCTCTCCACAGCAGAGGAGTCATCAGGCCCCACACGACCCCTCCAGTCAACACGTTGGCCCCCACTAGCACGAGTACGCGTGAAGCCGAAGCATTGCCCGAAACCGCCCGTCAACCCGAACTTGGTCCTCCCGGGCCCACTTGTGTCGCCCTTTACCTCCCTGCGTGGAGTGGGCTTATTTTTACTGCTGTAAACATAATGTACTAAGTTTCCGGGAGTACGAGCTTTGGCCGGGTGCCGTCTTCGCCACGCCGAGAGCGTGGAGGTATCGCCTTCACCCTTACACTTGGCATTAGCTTAATTCTTTATATGCTTTATATGCCGCTACTAGAGAGCATGTGTAGGGATACCTAGCTCGCCTTCAATTTATAATATCACTGCTGCGAGAGAGAGCGAAGCCGTCCCGTGACCCAATCCGGGCGCAAAAGAGAGCCGACCACCCTAGCTCATTGCCGGTTTCTCAACCGCGCACATCCGACGCTTCCCTCGTTAAGGGACGATCGCGAGCTTGTCGTGTCCGTGGTCCCGTCCCGCATCATGAATGATTTGGGAGGACCGGGGCATCCATAGGTGTCCCTCTTATGAGTGAAAGTTGGAGGACCCGGACACCCATGTAGGCTCCTAGCATACATAAGACCAATGGTGAATTGGGGAGGACCGTTACACCCAAATAGGGACCACTCATGCTTCTTACTTGACATGTGGATGATGTGAATGAATGGACCCGACTTTCTAATCATGCCAAGTGGTGTGTTGTGCCAAGACTTATGCATTTCTATCCTAGAGAGGACTTCCATGTGCATGGGTGTGGGTTGGCCCTTGAGCTTCCACTCGTATGGATCAAAGGGATCTAAGAAGGGGGTCATCATGGAGTGGGGCAATTCATCAATCCCAAGGTGTATGTTACCTATGGTCAAGGCTCCCATGGTGTAACCCGAGTCTAGGAAGGGAGGGGTTTGGTTCAACATGGGTGGTAAGGGTAGGGTAAGACGGGTGGTGAATAAGGTGAGTGGGTCACATGGGGAACTAGACTCCCATAGGAAAGGGTCAAAGGGATCATGGTAAGGGTCACCTAGATAGGGGTACTCCATGTCCTCAAGATCCTCATATGGTGGTGAGTCGCCCTCTTCTAGTGAAATGGTTGGGCAGGTGTATGGGGTGGGTTGGTTGGTCAAGGTTCTAGGAATCACAATGGTAGGGGAGTGGACTGGGATGGGCTCTTCCACTATGGGGAGAAGAAAAAGGAGGTCACTAGTGTAGCAACCAACAGTGCAAACCGAGGTGATAGACCCAATGTCAGGCCCCGAGCGCGGAAGATACCCGGAGGTGCGCGATGAGTTTATATCAATCATGTCAATCAGAGTGGTCGTGTATTCGACACAAAGACAGAGATGCGCAAAAGTAAAGATAACCCAATCCTTTATTCAATAATAGATAGACTATTACAAATCCAATACTCTATTCAAAATAAAAGGAAAAGTACATAGTTGACTCAAGAAAATAGGAAAAAGACTAGATGACACTTGGAAAAGCTCTAGCTCTTTCACTCTGGACTTTCCCCATCCATTTGAGTCTCATCATCGGACTTACCTGAAAAGTAAGGGACAAACACGGAGTGAGCGAACGCTCAGTAGGAAATTATATCTCAAGCGCTAGCAAGGGGTTTAAGTAATTACATTTTTCATGAATGGACTATAGCTATGCATGCTCGTATAAAACGACAAGATAGAGAGAATGTAATATCAAGAGAACAAGATGAACTAGTCAGGAACTTTCAACAAGATAACAAGATATTCAAGATATTCAAGCAAGTACGTTTAACAGGTCATGTCAAGAATTGGCTATCACGTTTCAAGCAAGTAAGTAATTACCCTTTTTTTTTGGGTCACGCAATTCATGTCAAGTCAAGTACGAGTCAAGTACAAGATTTGTGTGGAATGTCCAATCAAGCTAGTCATACACTCGGTATAATGCCAAATACCTTATCATTAAAACTCCCATGGGCACAAGTACTTTCGGGTGCTCCTCCCAGGACCAGATCGGGCCCTATAGGCGCAAGCATTTATCATGTATTTTTGACATCCACTCTTGTATATATATATAGCCAATATAGAATTTTAACAATTTAAGCTTGTAGACACGTAGGATAACTTTGAGAGAATGAAGTTCAAAAAATATATAACCTTGGACATAGAGAGGCGATAAGAACGGTATAATCACGACGATCGATGAAACTAGGTGGAATTAGGTTCCCTTAACTTGGGTACCATGACAAACAAGTATGTACATTCTTTTTATAGAATTGAGGTCCACATGAACATCGGAATATGGCATGATATCATCATCCCATTAAGAATTCTCATGATATACTCTTTGCATATCATAAGGGTCGGTATACCATGTTTCTTTAGAGTGACATGGCATGCAATAGTGTAATGGGTTTTTTTTTAGGGTACAACCCGCTCAGTCGACCTTGAGGGAATCCAAGGTACGAGGAGTCTTACGGAGGTCTCTATGACTAACTCGCTAGTCCAAAGGAACGGAATGTCCAATGGAGAGCTTGTATGTCAATGAGAGTTGAGGGTGATCGATGTAACATCATGAAACGTGGGACTATACTCACGGAGTGGAGATATAGTGCCGATATACATATAGATAGATATATTGAAACCATCGGTTATCAGAAACAGGAAAAAAAACATTTTTTTACAGGAAAATAACGACTTAAGTAAAGTCACTACTCAAGTAATTAACGCCTTAGATAGGGGCGTTTATATATTTTTCCTATTTTGTAGGGATTTCAATAATTCAGTATTTCACCAAAAACGCGCCCTGGTGAGGGGCGTTTCATTATAATTTGACGACTTATACAGTGGTCGTTCATTCTTTACTTCGATTTTACAGAATGTATATTTTCAGCAATTTATCAAAAACACGCCCTAGACAGGGGCGTTAGTTTTCAATTCACGTCCTGAACAGGGGCGTTAGTTAAGTGAGAAACGACTTCCACAGGGTCGTGAATTCAAGAATTTATAATTTCTAGAAACAAGAGACATGGTCATGACAGGATAAATATCGGGATTTCAGTAAATATGATCATGTACTAATTTAGAATCATGTTTAAGTGAATATGGATTAATTTCCATGGTTAATTAACAATTAATCAAATTGACGTCTGTGTACAGGGCGTCAAAATATTTGAATTGACGACCTTGTCAGGGTCGTTTATTTAATTAGCGCCCTGGTCTGGGTCGCGTCTTCAATTAGCGCCTTTGGAAAGGGCGTCTCTTTTTAACAAAAACAATTTAAACTCACGAAAACTATATGTAGGGATGAACTAATATATGTGGTCCAACATTATTATTGTGATTTGGGCTACAGTGCTTGAGAAAATCCTACCTTGATAATTTGAGTTGGATGAACTGACGAAGGGTTTGAAAAAGATCTGAAGCTTCAACTGCAACCAATCAACCGCAGTATCAACAGGAGGAACGTTCGTTTTGAAGAACCCTTGTTCTTCGACAGAGCTTCCTACAGAGAAATATGAAGACATATCAATCTTCACTTCATAATACTTTGGCTGAAGGTAAGAGGAGAGAAGAACTTACGGTTGTTCTTCACGACGTCAAGGTTTCTTCAACCTGGAAGAAGGAAGAAGATGACGAATCAATAACCTTCGTAAAAATCAAAAGGGACAGAGGGACAGAAGAGTTATGGTTCTGTACTTACCTTCAGAGAACTCGAACGCCAAATAGCGTTCTTGACAGAATCAAACGAGTACTTATAGGGTCTTAGAAATCCTAATAAGGCTAGAGTTATACTGGAAGTAATACTTCCATAATTGAGTTATTACCACATTCGAACTCTTTCTCGTAGTTATCACTTACCTTGGATAAGTTCTGAGTTCGAACGGAAGATGAACTAAAATTGACGCCTTGTCATAGGGCGTTTCTTAAAGACACGCCCAGTGGAGAGGCGTTTCTTGTTTAAAACACGCCCAGGAAAGGGGCGTTTATTCTACTTGCCCTATTTGGTGTTTGAAATTTGACGCCTTGTGGTGAGGGCGTCCCTTCTTGAATCACGCCTTGTTTAAGGGCGTTTTTAATTTAAATAGCGCCTTTATCAGAGGCGTTATTTCAGTTTGTTTTATTTATCTATTTATTTGATTTATTTAAAATTATTATTATTATTAATATTTTATCAGGGTTGCTACACCCAATGCATGGATGGATGAGGTCAAGGCTCTTGGGTCGGTCCGTCCCTAGAGTCAACAAACAAGTCAAGTCTAATTGCCACTCTAGACCCTTGAGGAGATCATCCCAACCATCTATCTCATAATAGGATTGGATCGTGGTGTGAAAGGAGGGGAGGGCCACAATTTGGGATTGATGTCCCATGGGTGAGAGGTGTGGGGGTGAACTAGGGACGCGGGGGCCTTGCTTGAGCCATTGGAGTATGGACTCATTCACGGTGAGGGGGTGTGGCTCTTGAGGATCCGGACTAGGAGAGGTGGGTGGAAGTGGAGGTGCTTGGATTTCCTTTATGGTTGGTTGTGGATCCGGACTAGCATCCCTTTCCATGTGGGTGGGTGTATGGGTTTCAACTTCTAATGATAATGTGTTGGGTAGATCTAATGCGGGGGAATTGGTGATAGCCGGTGCATGGTTCACCCGAGGTGGTGAACAAGTATGGGCTTGGGTTGGGATTGGTAAGGGAAGTAGTGGAGGTCTAGGTTGGGGTTGGGTTGGGGTAGGAAGAGGAATATGGGTGGGTTGAGGGGTTTTGGGGAGACTGTCCTTGGGAGGAGTGTCCTTGTTGGGGAACGATGACAGGGTAATGGTGGTCGGGGTGGGAGATGTTTCAACCACTAGGGACATAGGAAGATGCTTCCTTGTGAGGCATTGTCCGGCGATGTGCCCCAATTGGTGGCACCTATAACATTCCGGCTCGCACTTACCCGGGATTATTTCACTCACTTCTATCTCCATTGGGCTCTTTCCCTTTTGAGAAGGGGTGAGGTGAGGGGTGGTCAAAGGGGCTTGGGTAATGTGGGTTGTGGAATGGGGTTTTGGTTGCATTGTGGGGAATTGGGGAATTGGAGTCTTGCGTTGGCCGGATGGGAATGGTGGAGTTGAAGTGCTCCTTGGGCTTTGGTGATCCAAGTAGGAAGGGGACACATAACTAGCCCTAAGTTACTCCTTCATGCTTACCCAAGTGGTGATGGGATCTTCCCTTCTAATTTTCCTTAGCCCGACAATTTGTAGCCAATAGGTTTGAGCCCGTTTGGTAAGTTGTGATTTGACAAATTGGACTTTCTCGTTATCGGTCATGGGATACCAAGTGAAGTAATGGTCCATGGAAGCCTCCCAATCCAAATAGTCACTAGGATGAGTTCCATCAAAGGTGGGAGATGGGGGACACGTCCTTCTATCATCCGCCCTTGGGGCGGGCCCATTTTTTCCAAGTTGGTTGAGTCGACCCGATATGTTATCAAGCCGCTCATTGGCATAGGTCAAGGTCTTCATGAGGTAGTTGACATGGCCAGGGAGGTCATGTGTGTTAGTGGTAGGCATCTCTTAGGGTTTTGGACTCATGGAGAGGGCCGATGAGGCGGTCATGCTAGTGGACAAGAGCGATGCACTGGAAGACTCTAAATGCATATGCGCGCCCTAGGACCAACTTGATAGAGACAAGTTGTGAACATGCTCTGATACCACTTGATGTGAAACCACCCTTGGGGTGATAGTCACAAGACCGAATGACCTTGGACCTACAATTGTAAGCAAACAACTTTGGGCAGCGGACTCACACTAGCGAACACGATTGCGTAGCACACACGAGTGCCCGTGGGCAACTTAGCGATGACGGAGAGGGTCCGAGTCGGGACCTTGATGCTCCAATGGTTGGCTAGCTTGGGGAGAATCCCAAATGGGCCAGGGATGCCTAAAACATGGGCGGCCAGCACACCAAGGGTGTGGGATGTAGGGGTTCACTCACAACTCACCCGCGGTGATCACTCACATTAATGGCAATTATGGGCCGAACTCTCACTCTCCGTTCGACGAAGCAATAGCAATAATACTATGCTAAGAAAGGAATTTAAACCAGCCAAGAGGGGGAACCGAGGCTCACCTAGTCGGCGTAAAGACGCCGACCCCGGTCGGAGACGAGGGCGAGCGGGGAGGCGAGGGTATGCACCCGCACGCCGCGTCGATGAAGCTTCAAACCTGCGACTTGAATTATTACATGAACTACACCCCTTGCAAGGGGGGGGGATCTCGGGTTGGGGATTATGAGGTTACACTCAATACTACCACCACGCAGGGAGGGGCCTTCAGTCGGCCAAGCGGGGAGGGGAATTCGAGCTAGAAGTGATGAAAGGCCAGCGATGCCGAATCTGTCCACGTTCTGGAATCAGGGACCAGCAGTCGAAGATGGCACCTCTGCGACCTCTCCTGATTTTTTCTGATGGCGGGGCCAGTGGGGAAATCTTCGTAACTGGATCAGGATGACTTCAGAAGTTTTCCAATTTCTGCGGGCACCGCTGCTAGTCGGAGTAGGAGCTTGAACAGGGGAACAGGTTGTCAGTTCTGACTGCTTCAGGATCACAACAGCAGAAAGAAGAGACTGGCACAATCACTCCAGAGCTCCAAATCAGGTGACGCTAGAGTCGTTGGAACCTTTGACAAGTCCTCTTTGAAGCAAGACTGACGGGGATGCCAGATGTTGTCAGGGTCGGCCGGTAGACGCTGAACACTGAGGAAGGGTCGGTGCAGACTGAGTAGAAGCAGAACCGCGCACCCGGGGGAGAAAATTGATAACTTCTGGATCTAGATGCCAAACGGAGCTCTGCTTTTTGGGGATGAAATAAGACTTGGAGTAGAAGACTTTTGATGAAGAACGCTTGCTCAGATTCCTAGTAGGATTGTCGCAGTAGATCCTCCACTCAGGTTCTAGTTTCCTGTCGGAGACACTTTGCGCAGTCGGGCAAGAATGGCTCCTCCAGTCAGCTCCGAGCTCGGATGGATGCGGAACCACCACCGTTGGAAATATGACTTACAGACGCTTCCTTCGATGTATGGTATGCCACCTGAAGCTCCCAGGGGACGACGGGGTGGCCTCTGCAACCTGCGGCCAATCTGCTGCCTGCAACCAGAACTTGAGAGTGTGGTGATAGGTAATGGGGAATGGGGTAGATGGGAGGGGAAATGAGGTGGTTGTGTGTAGGGGCAACCCCCAGCTGTGAGGGGGTCTTGGAGGGGGTGTTTCAAAGTGTGGGAAGGGGAGAATGGGGGCTAGAAGGGGGTGTTTGCTATGGGTGTGAGAGGAGCTGCGAATTTGGGGCTTGGAGGGAGAGGGGAAGGTGAGGGGGGCACAAGTGGGTGGAGGGAAGGTGAGTTTGAACTTCAAATGGCCTAGGGAGGTGGAAGGGTGCTTGGGGTAGTGGGAAGGTTACTTTGGTAATGGGTATTGGGTGGTTGGGGGTTGGAGGGTGGTATGTGGATTGGGTGGGGCTCTCTTGGAACAAGGGTGGAGTAATGGGGGGGGTGTGGGGAATAGGAGAAGCCTTAATTGGGGTAGGTGGGAGAGTGGAGGTGGTTGGGAGGGGAGGAGAGAGAGAGGGGGGCGACCTCCTCCTTGGGGAGAGAGAGAAGAGAGAGGAAAGAGGGGAATCCACCCCAATAGAGAGAGAGAGAGAGAGAGAGAGAGAGAGAGAGAGAGAAGTGGAAAATCCTCTCCAATAACACTAAGGCACACTTGATTTTTTTGAATTGATCATAAAAGTTGTTACAATGAGAAGGAGGGGAGGCCTATTTATAGGCTCCATACTTTCATATGACCATAGTGACCCTGACAAACTAACTAATGACCAAAGCAGTCCAAGGGAGGGGCGCCCTTGGGCCTAGCCCATTAGTTGGGCCCATTAGACTGCTTAATTAACTACATGACTCAAGACTTAGGTAAATGACCCTTATACCTAGGTACTAGACTCAAATAAAAGAAAAATTACATAGTTTATGACTCAAAGAAAGTATGAAGATTACATGACTAGACTCAAAAACATGTGGGGGACATAATGACGCATGCCAACGATCGAACTGAGCTTCGAAAAAAGTGGTGGGGCAAGGGATGCCCCCATCACAATTACCACGGAAGAATGGTGGCGTGATTACCTGGGGCGGTGGGAAGGGGGAATGGCCGAGACTTTTGACCATCCACCTTCCCGTTTGTTAGGGGAAAAACCTCTGAAGGGAAGGAGCTAGGAAATCTATAGTATGATGAATGCACTTACCAGGGAGCCATGATGCAATGAGTGAAGGATGAGAGTCTGAGAATACCAACCAGGGGTGCAGAAATTAAAGGGAAGGAAGGTCTCCTCCATCTCTTCATTCTCTACCCACTGACCTCCGAAGAAGAAAACTTCTCCTCCTCTCTGTCGTCACCCTCTCGATCTCCTCCCTCTCACCTCTCCTTCCGATCCCCTCCTTCTCCTCTCCTTCTCTCTCCAAAACTAGAAGTTCGATCTTTGAGATCGGAGTTCAAAAATCATGGGGAGATCGTGCTGGAAAGGGGAAGATCATGCTCAGGAAACGAGCCACGTTCTCTGACCAGGTAAAACTAGGAAGCCGGCCAAGTAGTTGGCCTTTTACAAGGGCTGGGCGGCCAACAAAGTGGCCACCCAGATGAAGGGGGCGGCCATCTCTCTGGCCGCCCAGGGATGAGGGCGGCCATCGCTCTGGCGGCCTAGACCCTGGAGATTGGGCCCCCAATGGGTACGGCCCAATAACAAAGGTGTGTTACGGGCTGGGCTTTAAATCTGGGAACATCGATAAACTAGGTGCAACGATTGCGCGTCATTCACATGAAGGCCCACTGGGATCTGCAGGATGTCCGAAATTAGGCGTCTACAAATGCCCCTCCGGAACGCCCGTTTTGCAAGGGAGCCCGGCGGACTGATAAATGGGTGTTTCGGAAAAGAAACAAGCCTAATGAGGGCAACACGCTCAAGGAGATTCTTGAGCGAAAAACAAGCTTCACGCAGGAACGAATGAGTATCAAGTGATCAAATAAGCCATTGGCAAGAGGGAAGAAGGGCAATTAATCTAAGAGGGCTTGTATTTGCGGTCGCATGTGTTTTGGCCCCATTGGTTTTGATGATGACAAATTTTCTTGTGATTGAATAAAACATCATATGTGTTCATGCTTATCACATTTGGCCTTGAATTCATTCCACTATTATGGTAATCACTATTTCTTGATCACTTGATTTCATAAGATGCCACAATGTTGAACTTATTTTTTTCATCTAATCTTGTGATATGTTGTCAATGCAATAGCAAATTGAATTCTTTTTTGATGAGACTTAAAGGGTTGAAGGAAGGAAGGAAAGACTTACTAGTGGAAAGCAAAGGTAAATGGAAAGGAGGGTCTTCATGAAAGGTAAGGAAGAATGTTCAATTCCAGTCAAAAATGGTGAGAAATTTCCCCTTGAAACTCCTTGGCTTTAATTATGAAAATCTCCCTTAGCTTGACCAAAGAACCTTGGTGCTTTAATGTTCGACCCCTGTGCAAAAATATACATGTTTTGGCTCTGTTTAGCAGATGGGTCGACCCCCATCTATAGATGGGTCGACCCCTGTGCAAGACAGAAGCTATTTGGAGTTCTGTCCGGCAGATGGGTCGACCCCCTTTTGGAGATGGGTCGACCCCTGTCCCAAATAGAAACGAATTTTGGTTCTGTCTGGCAGATGGGTCAACCCCCCTTTGGAGATGGGTCGACCCCTGTCCCAAACAGAAACGATTTTGGTTCTGGATGGCAGATGGGTCGACCCATCTTTCCAAGTGGGTCGATCCCTGTGTCAAACCAGAGCTGGTTAACCTGTTCTGTTTACGAGATGGGCCGACCCACTTGGGCAAGGGGGGTCGACCCACTTTGGGTTTTTCTATTTACGGGGTATTTTTGGTTTGGGCTTTTCTCTAAGACTTAATTTGGGAATTCCTCGCGTATTAGCCACTTAGTTAGCCCTAGTTTAACCTGCTAACACATGTCTTAACCGGTTGAGGTGTCATAACACAAATATTGGAATCTAATCCACTTTTTATGCTCTTAATTGTAGGAAGCAGCTCGGACGAGTCATCTGCCATGTCACCTTCGAAGGGCCAATCAATGAAGAGATTCCTACTCTCTTTCCTCCAGATCAGAGCCCCCTCGTCCAAGACTTAAATACCCAATGATTAGGGCGTTCGAAGAATACACGAAGAAGAGAAAACAAGAGCCGCAGGTCTCCAGCCCTCCATATGCTCCTAGAGTGAAAAAAGGCCAAGGAGGTTGAAGAAGGAGGTCTCATCTACGTAGGAGAAGAAGGCTCAAGGCAAATCTACATCCTCCGGAGAGCTTCGGTGTTGAACTCGTCTATCTAGCCATCGGTTTCATCTTCATCCAGTCAAGGAAACATCTCCATTCCCAGAACATCTCAAGCATGGGCGCAATCAGACATGGGGAGATTAATCTTAGTCACCTTGATTTGTTTTTCACGTTCTATCTTGTATATGAAGTCATTTGCAATCAACTTTAGAATCCTTGTGTGTGTGGTCAGAGATTCTATCTCCGAGTGTTGTTCGTGATTGTCCTTAAGACAGTCGTGGGTGTGTATTGAGGTATTCCACCTCGTGTGTGTGTGTGTGTGTGGACCGCACTCGTGTGGTTCACCTTTAGTGGAATCCTCTCTGTTGAGAGGGGTGGACGTAGGATCGCACTAGGTGCGTCCGAACCACCTAAAAAATTTTCTTGCGTCATATGGTTTTATGATTCTATGGCTGCTTGCTCTCATTTGTGAGGTGTGATTCGATTGTGTTCTACATCTACTCTCGGATCGTTGTTTAAGTGCGACTAATTATCCAACATCTTAGTTCGTTATTGTTGGCATTGTCCTCTATTTGTGGTTGCTATTCTCTAAGTAGTCGGTGTTTGTAGTGTGATTAAATTTAATTTTCCAATTTGTGTTCCTTCGAACATTTTAATTAGGCGGCAATCAATTCACCCCCTCTTGCTTGCCAATTGACTGGGCCAACAGCATGGGACCCCCTAGCATAGTGCTGCGGGACTTGAGGGGACGAACGTAATCTAGGCTCAAGGAGATACAAGACCTAAAATAAGGATAAGGAAGAAAATAGGTTATTGGAATCAATGGCTCATCGAACCATAAAATACTTAAAGCGGTCTGCATAAAACACATTTTCTGCTGGTTGAATTGGAGTGGAATCACGTAGGCTCATTAATGCAAATTTGGCAAAATCGAGGAACTCAAAAAATCAATGCGGGGGCCAAAGGTCCACGGGTTGGTCAAAACAACGCGGCTTCCCTACTCTTGCATCATGGCTATCAGAATGATATGCATGTATTTTTTTGTCATTTTTATCATGCATGTATATATATATATTTTTTTCAAATGACCAATAGGACTAAAAGGGTCTATATGATGCATGCTGGGTTTAAAAGGGAAAAGACCTATGCAATGCAAAGCCAGAGGGTTTATTTGCCTGCCTTCGAATCGATCGGTCAAGAGTTCAGGAAGTCTATCATCCTACGCCTAGTGACAGGTGTGGTCCGGATCCTAGTGGGGATCCATCATTCCACATTGTACTTGAGCATAGTCGAGAGTCCGGGAAGTCCGTCATCCCGCATTTAGGCAGCAGGCGGCCATCGAATAGCTTAAGGAGTATAAACTCTTCATAGTTTTTATTAAAGAGGAACTCGGAGTTTATACGCCTAAAGCTATTAGCCTCCGACATCTACCTATAATGCAAAGGTTATGAGGCCGTGTCGCCCTCTAATCTCATAGCTGTGGAGACCTGCAGCTGCATTAACACACATTAGTAAAGTTCATAAATGATGACAATAATGGAACAAAATGTATTGTATTTAATGAACTTTTCGAACCATACATAACAAGAGATGTAGCATTCATAAGTGGGGAGAGGAGGGCGGCCAGATCGATGGCTTCCCCCTGGACTGGGCGGCCAAACATGTGGTCGCCCAGATTTGTGATGGATGGCCATCGATCTGGCCGCCCTCTTGCTCTTATCCCAAAATAGGATTGGAGTCCGAGCCAGATGGGAGTCTTATCCTTCAAAAGCCCTAGCCAGGGTGTTCCTTCTCCATCGTCGAACAGAGGCTTGAAGCTGGAAGGGTAGTTCTGGAGGGGGAATTAGGTATGGTGTCTTCTTTCGGTCCGTCAGTAGACTACGAACTAGGTGTTTTTTCTGACATGCCCGGCCATTTGAGCAACCTTGTGGAGCGGGGCGAGGTATGGTTTGTGTGATATATATCTTGCTTGATTTTGTAGAATTTTGGTCTTTTTATTAATTTTACACTTCCATCTCTCTTCTTCCCTCTAAATGGTGCAGCTCGTGCCTACTTTTCCTGGGGAAAGGCATGCCCGCCGCTATGGCTGGCTCCATGACTTAATGGCGGCGATCACGCCCGCCATGAGGGTATTCATGCATCAGTGGCATCTCCTTCACCTGGTTATCATGGCCAAGCGCTTTAGTAGCATGAGGTGGAATTGGGAGTCCATGGGCGCTCTGATTGAGTTGTGTCATCCAGACACCCACACCTTTGTGTTTCCTGAGTTCGAGGCATCAATGCTAGTGGAGGAGCTAGATTTCCTTTTTCAATAGGGAGACTTGGAGACGGGTGAGCTGATCGACCTCCCTCCTTGGGATGAGATCTTAGCAGAGATTGTGAGAGATAAACATGAAGTTCGCCGGATGATAGACCAACGAGGGATCTTGGTTGACCGCCTAGCAGGTTGGCTCCTGGGCCATGTGAAAGATAAAGTAGTGGAGGCGGATCGACTGATGCGTGTCATGACGTTGTGCTTGGGCAGAGCGTTGCTCTTCCCTACGTCCGGCCACATGCTGAGGCGGGAGTACATGGGACCACTTAATCTCTTGTGGACAGGGCACTCTCTCTCCCGGGCGGTGTTAGCTCACTTGTATTGTGGGCTCACTCAGATGAGCTTGGGCGGCAGCGCCATGGGGAGTCTCTATCTTCTGCTGATGTGGATGGAGATCCACTTGAGCTTTGACTTTGATGACAGGGCAACTACTACTTCCCAGATCTTTGAGAAAAACGCGATTTACCCAGCAAGGGCTCTCTTCGGTCCTGAGGATCAGGTGGTGTACAAGATAGCGCTACTGAAGACCAGAGATGATTGGCATGACTGTTTGAACTTCCTACCTGGGGATGAATTTGTGTTCGTGCCGATGATATATCGACACGAAGAATTCAAGGTGCGAGGATCACCAGAGCAGGAGTTGCTGTTAGCGGGGACCGAGGATTTGGTGCTATACCAGGCACACCGCTATCATCGCCAGGTGGGACTGCCCAGACGAGACCCGTGGGCTGCTTCCAAGGGATCATTGATCACAAGGCGCCTTCTGGGAACTGATGCGGATAGACTGCGGCTTCGGCGGATCGAGAAGACGTGGAGACGCCATGCCATCTTGGTGAAGGCTAAAGTTGACATAGAGAAAGACAAAGATGAGCTGAAGCATTACGTAGACTACTTGCGGAGTTTTAGGCCGGCTGTGAATGAGTTTTTTATAAGGCGGCGCACTTGATTAATGTTGTTCAACATTTTCCTGGTTGTTTTAGTGGATGAAATAAATGAACCATTTTTGTTTGTTTTCGTTGTTATAGATTATGAGGATGAGTGAATGAAAATGAAATAGAATGGGTGAACTTTAGGGGAATGGAATGGAATTGAATCATTTGTGTTATTTTCATTTTCTTATATTTTAATTTTTTTTTCGCTGAACAGGGAGCGGGGCGGCCAGGGTTGTGGCCGCCTCCACTTGAGGCTGGGCAGCCAATGCCTTGGCCGCCCTCTGCTTTTGAGGGCTTTAATAAGTGGCAGGCCTCCACATTTGGACGGCCATCATCTTTGACGTTTGGTGAGAGCCTGCGAGGGCTAGAGCTAGGGAGAGTGATTCCTCCATCGTGGGTGAGGTTCCAGGGTCACTTGAGCATCTGGATCGAGAAATGGGGCGGCGATGAGCTCGACATGACATCGTGGAGGATCCCCCATACTCAAGCGAGAGTGAAGAGCAAGAGGAAGTGGAAGCTCCTGCAAGCCTATCCTCTTCGGCATCCTCCTCTCAAGGTGTTGACGAGAGTGGAGAAGGTGAAGGGGAAGGAGACGTGGCCTCCCCCGAAGAGGGGCCGGCTGACCAAGGTGATGACGAGGAAGAGGAGGAAGAAGATGGTTCGGATGGGGTTGAAGCCAACCAAGAGGGGGAAGGACCGCGTAGACAGGTAAGTCCCATGACTCTGATCATTCATTCAGTTGATTCAATGTGAGTGGGGTGTTGGCGGAGTGATGGAATGCCGAGATGGGGGTTGGAGAGGATCGGCTAGTGGGCGGCCAGGGTCCTTGCCGTCCATGGGCCTGGGCGGCCAGGTTCCTGGACGTCCATGGAAGGACTGGGCGGCTAGGGTTCTGGCCACCCAGGGAGGTAGGCGACCATGTCCTTGGCCGCCCTGCTCTCAGGGTAGTGATGTTTCATAACATTTGCTGGGGAATGGAAGATCTAATGGGCCTTTGGTTTCTTTCTATTGTGTGTAGGGCCGACGAAGGATTAGAGCTCGGGTATCATGGGACTTAGTGTGGGCTTGGTACCACACCTTGCCTCATGAACAACAGTGAAAGGTGGATCGAATGGGTTTTGGCCCGTTCTTCAGGGTTCGACCCTTTCCTGTTGACGCGACCTTCTTGGTGGCACTACATGAAAGATGGGTGGATGGATGCAGAGCTTTCGTGATGCCGTGGGGACATATGATGCCCACACTTGAGGACGTGGCCTACTTGACAGGATTGCCAGTAGCAGTGAACCCGGTGTTGGGTCAAGAGCTCAAGAACTATTAAGAGGAGGTTGAGAGTTCACTCGGGCCGCAGCTGGCCAGGTCCAAGAAGCCAGTGACTACCCTTCCCCTTGGAAGAATCAGTGCCACGATGGGACTAGCGAGAGTGGTGCGAGGGCCACTAGAGGACCTGGATGCGTACTTAGAACGGGTGAGACAAGGGCTCCTAGTCCGAGGGAAGAGTGACCAGTAGGAACTGAGGCTTTTCCTCCTATATTTCTTTGGGAGACTACTGTTCGACATTGCCTCGAACAAGGTGAACCTTAAGTACCTTTTGTTGATATGGGACCTCGAGCGGAGACCCCGACTTGCATGGGGAAGAGCGATGGTGGCGCACCTCGTTGCCCATATGGATCCTATACGCCCCGGTTTGGGGAACCTGGGTGGCTTCACACCCTTCCTACAGGTACGAGTCTACCCTTTTACACTTGTTGATTTTAGGTTTGGTTAATTGATTGTTTGTTCCTTGTGTGTTTTCAGATTTGGGGGTATACCCGATTCCTTCTAGGTCGCAGTACAATCCCGCGAGCCCTGATGCAGATGGTCCCACTCATGGCGAGATGAGAGATGATTCGGGACCGGCGCCTGGTAGCCACCAGACTTGCTGATCTTCGGACAGCTCTTGACGAGTTTCCTCCCCACTAGGTGAGTGTTTTGGCTAAAAGAGTTGGGATTTTCAGCATTTGTTGTATGAACTCAAATTAGCAAACTTCCATTTTTAATGTGGTAGGTGATCTGGACGCCCTATGTGACAGAAGACACCACCCCTCAGCCATGGGTGAAGGAAGGGCAAGCTTGGTTTCATAGAGACACCGTGTTATTTTGTGTGAACCATAGGGAGCCACTCTTCCTTCGTCTAGTGCAAAGGACGCTAGGGTGGCATCAACCACCAGTGGCAGTTCCAGCTGAGCATGAGTCAGACAGGGGGTGCCGACGGACCTCGGCGAGTGACCGGGATTGGGCCTCCCGCTACCGTGCAGAGGCAGAGGCACTGCAGAGGGGACCCTCGCTGGAGCAGGATCGAACTGTGAGGAGCAGTGAGGTTTACTTGACAGATTATCAGGACCGGTATGCCGGATGGCTCCGCCTCGACACCCGAGCGGTGAGTTACTCTTTAACTTTCAAGACGTGGTGTTTGCATTTAGCCATTGAACCTTCATAAACTTGTGGATTTGATGGGCAGATGCCCGAGACCGAGGCTGTGAAGATACTCCAGGATCGGCTGGCCATCCTTAACCAGATGATTGTGAACTTACGGCACGAGATCCGGGAAATGGTAAGCCAAAATTAACTTGATTAATTTTGAATTCTTTGGGAACCGTTGAATTCTGACTAACCACTTGCCCCTGACTTAATAGCGAGGGGAGCTGGCGTACGTCCGGATGAGGGCAGGAACAGGTGGGGAGGCATGCCCTTCATCCCGAGTGTAGATTCTAAGAAGATCCACTTTTAAAAAGAATATGGAAATATAAAAAGCAAAGAGATGATAAAGAAGGGGAAAAGAAGAAGAGGGAGCATGCGAGGGATGCTAAGGGGGATGTGATCGCCAGAGGGGTTACCTCAAATGGATATAATAATAATCAAAGGAGGAGGGATCGTGAAAATACCTTTAAAAAGTGGGGGAGATTGTGAATGTTCACCTTCTCTTCCAATCGGCCGGCCGATGAAGAGAATTTTCCTTGATTGATTATCCTTGCAAGATAAAGAAAACACCAACAAACAAAGATATAGATTAGAATACAAGTGAGTGTAGTATCAAATTCTTAAGATAAATAAATATGAAAAACATGAAGATGAACACACCTTGTTAGTGTTTTAGCTTTAAACCCCTATGCAAAAGGGTAGGAAAAATATGATGAATGATATGCAAATAGGGAGGTGCGCAAGAGTTGCACAATTGGAGGTGTGCTAGAGTGCACAAGTATTAGATCTCAATTGAATTGAGATAAAAAGAAATAGAAGAAAGAGGATCTCAATGTTGAGATAATAAGAAAGAAAATAAGGAGATATGATTATGATGCATAAGCATGAATATGAACTAAATGCATAAAAGAAAAGATGAAGAGAAGAGATAAGATATACGCTTATTATTTTTCTCCATGGAAGGGGGTTCAAATCTTCAAAGAAGACGATCTCCAAGGATGAAGCCTTAAGGCGCATGGGAGACTCTCTCCTTGAGCCTTTGGTCCAACAGCACCTCTCCTTCAATTGATTAAGCCACCTTGAACAAGGGAGAGAGGGGTCCTATTTATAGAGGTGAAATTCAGAGTTTAATTCTAAAAAAATTAAAAAACCATGTTTTAATGAGATTTGGAAGGAGATATTTATTGGACAAGTCTCCTCCCAACCTTAGAAAGTCATAGGAACCCTTTCCCAAGTGGAAAAGGAGGTTAAAGTAAGAGGGGGAAGTGAAATTCGGAGTTTAATTCTAAGAAAATTAGAAAATTAAGTTTTGGTGGGATTTGGAAAGGGAGATCCTTCCTCCAAGTGTCCTTACAATATTGGGAAGCCATAGGAACCCTTTCCCAAGTAGAAAATGAGTTTAAGTGAGGAAGGGAAAGGAAATTCGGAATTTAATTTCATAAAAATTAGAAAATTAAGTTTTGGTGGGATTTAGAAAGGGAGATCCTTCCTCCAAGTGTCCTTATAATATTATGAAGCCATAGGAACTCTTTCCCAAGTGGAAAAGGAGTTTAAGTGAGGAAGGGAAAGGAAATTCAGACTTCTATTCGAAATTAAAATTCTGTAAGAAATGGCGTCGGACCCAGTGGTCGCTAATTAAAAGAGCGCCTGCTCGAAGCGCCGCCCATTCTGAGACATTTTAAGACGGATTAGGACATTTCAAAATTAGAAAGAATTGGCGCCCATGAAGCGGTCGCCAATTAGGAATTAATACGAATTTTGGACGAAGTTAAATGCTCAAAATAAGGAAAGGAAATTGGTGACTTTGCAACCGGGCGCTCATTTATGAATTAGCGACCTTCCGGGAAGTTGCAGAATCAAGGATAATCCGAATTCGGCTCAAAATAAGAATAAAAGAATTGGCGCCCTTACGGACGGTGACTAATTTAAGAATTGGCGACCTTCCGGAGTGTCACTAATTCTTGAAACCTCAAAAAATGGATCAACCTACAGCTAGAGGTAATGGGCGCCCATGACCTGGGCGCCTATTAAAGGGCACCCATGGCATGGGCGCCAATTCCCAGTGAGGGGTGCCCTCTGGGTCCTTGCCACCATTTGACTTAAGGCCCGAAAAAAATGGATAAAAACCTCAAAAAATCTGGAAAAATAGAAAAATGTGTGGAAAAATTTGAGAAAGTTGAGTATTCTAGAAAAATGAGAAAAATCACTCAAATAAGTCAATTTAAGGGTCAAATGGGACATCGCAGTGCGATAGGAGATATGCTCAAAATGATGTCAATTTTAGCGTGTCTACAACTGTCCCACCTTGGCGTCTGTTTTGCTAGGGAGTGACACGGAATGTAATGGAATAGAATGGAGTGGAATGAAATGGAATGTAGCGGAATGAAGTGGAATGAAGTGGAAGCGAACTGAAAAGTAGATGCCAAGGTGTGATGAGACACACAATCAACATCACTTGATTAGAATTGAATTAAAAGCTCGAGATGGAGCAATCTTGAGGAGATTCAATGAAAAGTAACAATTGTTTGGATAAAGGAGGAGTGTGCACGCGGGCACGAAGGAGATAAAAAGAGTGATCAACTTCCAACGCGGTGGAAGTACCCCAGGTCACAAACATGTAAGTTTCACCATTGGGGAGCGGTTACCAGCCAATGTGGACGTGCTGCAGCCAAGGTGGATCAAAGGAAAATGATTGAAATAAGAGAATAGAAATCTGAACAAAGAGTTTTTCAAGGAAGCGGCCCAAAACGGCAACAAGGTGAACTAAGGACACAACTCGACATGGAATATCTCTTATCATGAAATTAATGATCAATTGACCGCAAAATGAATTATTAGAATGATTTTTTCAAAGTTAATTCAAAGTCCTACATGAATGCATGCTGGGTTTAAAGGAAAAATTTAAAATAAATAAAAATATAAGGTAATCAAGGATAATATTGTTAAATTGTCAAGATTGAGTCAAGAAACCCATTTGTATGGTGATACTAAGCCGAAGCCCGTTTATCCGCGCACCAACTCACAAAGGGGAACTATCGTCCCCAAACTCGGACGGCTCAATGGCCTATCCGTGTGACTAAGATTCCTCTAAAATCATCATTATTTTTGATGAAGGGGAACTCAAATTCTAGATTTACCAAAACCACAAGGTCCTTGATATAATCTAATAGCGTAGATATCATATAGTAAAAATGAATACAAGGAAGATGATGAAGCAATAAGCATGGTGGGAACTGAGAAATGAGGTGCAAAACACCATGGGACCTAGATGATGATGCCCGGACGGTGGGACCAAGAGCTTCTTCCTACGCTCAAAGATTGATTAACCAAGACATAAATGAAGCATAAGCAATGAATAAGGCATGGCATAGTAAGCATAATAGCATAGCATGCATTAAGCATCAATAGCAAAGTACGTAAGCATAGAGCAAAGCATTCAAAGGTATAGCATCGAAGCATCAGTAGCATTGTTTTTGAACATGGATATAGCATAGCATCAGAAGCATCGAGCATTTAACACATGTGAGGTATAGTATGAATAGCTTTAGACATGTGAAGCAAAGTATGAAAACATAGTAAGGCGTAGCATGTCTAACATAAGTAGCATGATTTGAAACATGAAAAGCATTATGTAAAGCCTCATTGTTTGTTGTTTGTTATGAGGATGGCAATTTTAGCAAATCATTAAGATTGAAGTTGAAAGAATCTTGATCAAAATAATGATGCCTAATGGCAGGTGTAATTGGAAGATCAACAGGGATTATCTTGAAAGATGTCCAATGTGACATGAGTTGCCTTGGAAGAATAGAGAGATGATAATCAGGAGTGCCCATAATGGCAAATCATGAAGAGGTTGAGATGGAGAACATTGGGAAGAATCAAAAGATTGATAGTGGTGAATGAAAAGGACTCATCCCGTGCCCTTGGTCTTTGTAAAAATTGTCCCTGCAATAATACCATCAGAAAATACAGTGCAGTTTTTGGATTTTGAAATATGTAAGTTTTTATAAGTTTTCAAAAAATATTTGAATTTTTATGTTTATTTTGGAAAATATTTGAATTTTTGTGTTGGATTTTGGAAAATATTTGAATTTTTGTGTTGGATTTTGGAAATATTAAGGTTTTTTTTATTTTTTATTGGATTTTGGATTTTGGGGATATTGGAATTTTTTTGTAATTTTGGAAATATTCAAATTTTTATGAAATTTTGGCTTAGACATGCTAATGCAGCATCAAAGGGTGTTTTTAACCACTGGCTAGGGGTCATTGCTCCTTCCCCTTTCGCTAACAACTGCCCAAAGTTGGGCGTGCATTGAAGGGTGGCGCCCTATAACCGACTGCCCTTGATTAACGATGCCCCTACAAAGTCCATACTTGAGAAACACTCAGTCTTGGAGGGAGAAGAGAAGAATAGTTGGCGATAAGCTTTGTGCAGGATGGGAGATATTGGGACTCGAAATCCTTTCAAGGCACTACCCCTCAAAGAGGCGGTCTGTTGTGCCGGAGCTTTATGTCTTTAATTTTTAGACCCTTGACATGCATACGACCAGGGTTTTTTCTGCGGGGACTTTGCCACTCTTGACATGCCATAATTCATAATTTTGCATTTATCAAATTCGGCTTTGATTTTCATAATAGCCCTTTTTGGCTAGATGTATCATGAAATTTCACTTTATTTTGGGTCAAGACTGCCCCTATTTGAGACTTCTCTCGTATTGGGGATTACCAAGATTGGTTATCTCATCCGTCAACCTCTTACTCCTGCACGCGGCTGAGTAAAGAAGAGAAAAGACTTTCAGGTATACTCATGGCATGGCCAAAGTAGCAACGGTGTTTTACTAAGAGAGACGGCTAAGGACGCCGTGAAGTGTGTGGAGTGTTGGAGTGCCCAGCTAAGGGTTTCCCTTAACAAGCGGAGAGAGAATGCCGAACTCCCAGCGCAGGGTTCTTATGACTGAAGTGCCACATAGCAAGCCTAAAGACTCTTTTGACATTGAATTAATTAAACAAAAACTTAAGATAAAGGCTTAATACCACTCTTAATTAAGTTAAGAAGCACTTTCAGTTTGAAAAACCATGAGTGAAAAAGGTGATAAAATGCATCAAGAATGCATACTTACGCAAACATATTACCTTGCGACCATGGTTGTAGAAGCTGCTGCCAGAGGCGATGTTGATAAACATGTGATTTGTCCTTATTGAAAGATAAGAAAGGATAGCAAAGTCTTCAAAGTGGCTTAACAAGAAGGAGTGATGTTTAAACCAAACTCAGACGAATAAAGAGAAAAGAAAGAGAGGTGAGGGCTAGAACTCCCTCACTAAGGTGCGGAGACCCTGATCACATGAAAGATCTACAAAAGGAGAGGAAAATCAAGAAGTGGAGTGAGGACTAAAGCCTCGAAAGTAGTGGGAGAACGGGCAGATGCCCAAAGCAGTTGACGTGGAAGAAGTTGGGTCGGACCCGTGATTGGGAGGAATTAGAAGAAGAAATTGATAGATGGAAAGAGGCGGATCCGGAGGTTCTGGAAGCAAGGGAGGAGGAGAATCATGATGCGGGTAGGAATCATCCGAGGTTCCAGAGGAGGAAAACCCCGAGGGACACGATGCCCTGGGAAAAGGTATGGAAAAAGATGATTGAGAGGAAGAAAAGAATGAAGGACGCAATGTCCTGGAAGAGTAGGAGGATGAATCGGAAGAAAGATATGGGATCCAGAGGTTCTGGAGGGATAAAATGAGAAGGGGCGCGATGCCCAGAAAGAATCGAGGAATGGGGTAAGAGATCCCAAGGTTCCGGAAGGATGTGGAGAAGGAGGGCGCGATGCCCGGTAAGCAGAGAGAAATCTGGAGGATCCGTGTACAAGAGTTGAGAGTGGGCATGATGTCCTGAGAGAAAACTAGAGGGGGCGCGATGCTCGGCAAGTGTAAGGGGACCCGGAGATAAATAAGAAGAGAAAGTTATAGGATCCGGGGGTTCCGGAGGAAGGAAATATCGAGGGATGGGGTGCCCTGGGTAATCAAATAAGTCCGGAGGTTCCGGAGGCAGGAGATAAAAAGGGGCGTAATGCCCTGGGAAATCTTGAGGTTCTGGAGGAATGGAATTAGAATAGGCATAATGCCCTGGCAGGAGGGATAAGGAACGAGATAAAGAATCCGAGAGTCTGGAGGGGGAAGGTGGAAAGGGGCGCGATGCCCTGGGAGGACGAGAGAGAAATTCTGGAGGGTCCGAATGCAAGAACTAGGAGTGGGTGTGATGCCCTAAGAGAAATCTGGAAGGGGCAAAATTCTCGGCAGGTGTAAGGGGACTCGGAGATCCCGAAGATAGAGGTGAACGAGATGGGGAATGTGGAGGATCCGGAGGTTCCGGAAGACGAGGAAGATACGGGTTCGGAAACCTGAAAAAGAAGGAATGTAAATGCATATGAATGCAATACAATGGATGCGATAGATGCAATGAGTGCAAAGAATGCATGGAATGATAAGATGAGATCATCCTCCTCACCCATGGAGTGGCCCATAAAGAGAAAAATGTGGATGGAATAGAGTAAGGAGTGAATGAATTGGTGAGAGGCCCTTTGATAAAAGATTGCCCGCCCCTCTATAGTAGATGGCGTGCCCGGCCAAGCAGCTCAAAGGATTGAAATAATAAGCTCTCATTAGAAGAATGCGTCATAGTGATGTAAGAAGAAAACCCCTTAGGAAGTTGTTTAATGACGGACCGAGGGGTAATGAGAGTATTAAAAGAGTATCGACCAAGGAACAAGGTAACCATGGTAAAAGGCCGATATGGCATCAACTTGGAAGAATTTATCATAGTGAGCCTTGATGGAGATTTCTCAAATATGTTTGGCACAAGAACGCGGGTCGGTATCGGCAAATAAAATCTTGAGGTTTGAATGGCATAGCCGCGGCCAAGTCTTCCTGCCCGGCTCCTGATTATTCTTGGCACAAATACTTGTAGAACTACACCCACTTCGAGCGGGGGGGGAAGGCGAGATGGAAGCGTTAGGCTTAGTGAGTGATGGTGGTTTAATGGAGAGCTGTTAACGGAAGGATAAATGGAGGTTGAAACACGTCGGGCTTCTCCCCTTGCTTGGAAGTAAATGGGGTTGGCTCGAGTGCAAAAAAGGATGGACCCTGCTCAGGGCTAACGACGGGTTCGGGTGGAGGTTTTGGTGGAGGGGTAGACAAAGTGAGGTTTGGTGTAATTGGCTTTGGGGTTATAAGGGTAATGGAGGCCTTAGGTGGCGGATTTGAAGGGTTAATTGATTTAGGAGAAGGTTTAACGGAAGGTTCGGCGGAGGCTGATGGTGTGGAGGTAAGCTTGGATGGCTTAGTGGAGGGCTCAATGGAGGTCGATGGTGAAGTTGCTGATAGAGGCAAAATGGTTAGAAGGGAATCATTGGAGGGCCCGGAGGGCTTGGTGGAAGGTGTGGTATTTGGAGGTGTAAAAGGAGGGGGTTTGGTGCGTAGGAAACGTCAGATTTTGGTAGGGCGTGATGGATTGAAGGTAATTGAAGGGTCATGGTGCGCTGGTGCAGGTGATTGGAGTATCGACTCATCATCGTAGCACCAATTGGTTTCATAAATAGGATTGGGGATGGTGGCATCATCTTGAGCAAGGGGTTCATCGGGTGGCAATGGAGGGATAGGAAAATAAAGAAAACTCGGAGTGAGTGCCTCTTGAAGGACTCCAACGTCTTGTGCCAGCTCCAACTCTTCATAAAGAACATCCAATTCTTCATCATTATTAAACTCAAGTGGACGTCGTGGTGAAGGTGTAATGATGGGTGATGGAGGAATGTAATGTAGAGGATTTTACGGAGGATTATGTGAAAGCGGAGGCAGAGGCGAAGGGCCATATGAATGAGTGGAATATATAGGCGGTGGAGGGAGGACGACATCTACTTGATCATTGAAAATTGTTGGCTCATCTTGCTCACTTGAATCTATGATGCCATTATCTCTCCTCTCTTTCCAATCTTTTTCCATCTTAGTGATGTTATTCATAAAAGCATGAAGAGGATTGACTTGAGGAGGAGGAGGAGGAGGAGCGGGCCACGGACTTGTGACCCTCTTCAATTGTTCCTCCATTGAAGCTATTTTATCAAGAAGAGTTCGTTGGAGGGGTGTGACATGAATAATGGAGGGTTGGCATGATGGCCTTGGAGGGGCTTGGGGTTGACCCAAAAAAGGACCCGGTTGGACCGGGGTGCAAGGAATATGAGGGCCATGGGGTCGAGAAGGAGGAATAGAAAGAGGCGAGTGATGGATCACCCGAGAAGGAGTACGTGTAGAAGAAGGCGGGTGAAAAGAGGGAGGCGGGTGATGGATCACTTGAGCGGGAGTGTGAATAGGAGAGGGAGGCGGGTTATGGGCCACCCGAGTGGGAGTGTGAATAGAAATAGGTGGGTGATGGGCCACCCGTGAGGGATTGGAGGGAGGATGAGAAGGAGAAGATGCACTCTCAACAATGGCCTTAAGGGCTTAGATTTGTTGAGGGGTGAGATGATCTAATGCACGTAAAACTTGGGAGACCTTCTCATCATGTGGAGGAGATAGTCCCGGGGAAGTAGTGGCTTGCAATGGATGTAGGGGACCATAAGATTGGAAATTACCCATGGGTCGGCAAGACCATAAGAATGAGGACATGGTCCCTTAAAAGAATTGTTGTGAGAATTATAAACTTGAGGATTGTATGATGTGCTAGGTTGATCATACTCATGATTACAAATTGAATTAGACATGCTGGTTTTATTATCAAAGCGAGACATCATGCAAACAAACAATATTCAATCAAAGCAATGTTGCAAAGATATCAAACAAGTTGAGATGCTTACGCTTGATTTTAGTTGATACCTTGATGTGAATTAGATGATTTTTAACAAGATTGGTATGATTCACTCAAGGTAGGAACCTAGTTTCAATATGATTTTGCTTCAATGCCAACTAGGTTTATTCTCACCATACATGGGCCAACTAACCCGGGGAACATCAAAGGTACAACATGCCGGCGTCCGTGAGGGAATCCACAGGTGCGGGGACTTATGGAGGCTTGGTTTAGGAATTTTCGGTCCAATGAGACGGAATGCTCAATGAGGGTCCTTCCTTCACCAAGAGAGGGTAGGAGGTCCTAAAAGGTGTAGGGAGAGGAGGTCTCCCAAGCCAAATGCCCTATATGCAAGTGCTAATGCAAAAGATAAAGAAAAGAAAGTATGAACAATGATATGAGCCAAACCAATGAAAGATAAGGTAAAACACTCACATGGCCATACAAATCAAGGCAATCAACATAACATGAAGCATGGCATCCAGGTCTTTTTTTTTAAAAAAAATGGAGAGATAAGAAAGTGAAATTTTCCAAAACCAACAAGTTAGCAATCACATAAGGAGAGGGGGATGTGCACACGGTGCACAAGTGATAAAAAAAAGGAAAGTGCTACGTGGAGCACAAAGGGAGTTGCACCATGGGTGCAAAAGGGGAAGGGTAATCAAAGAAAAATAATGGTGTCCCACCGTGATCGCCAATTTGTAGATACTAAGAAGATCCACTTTTAAAAAGAATATTGAAATATAAAAAGCAAAGAGATGATAAAGAAGGGGAAAAGAAGAAGAGGGAGCATGCGAGGGATGCTAAGGGGGATGTGATCGCCAGAGGGGTTACCTCAAATGGATATAATAATAAGCAAAGGAGGAGGGATCGCGAAAAATACCTTTTAAAAAGTGGGGGAGATTGTGAATGTTCACCTTCACTTCCAATCGGCCGGCCGATGAAGAGAGTTTTCCTTGATTGATTACCCTTGCAAGATAAAGAAAACACAAACAAACAAAGATATAGAATAGAATACAAGTGAGTGTAGTATCAAATTCTTAAGATAAATAAATATGAAAAACATGAAGATGAACACACCTTGTTGGTGTTTTGACTTTAAACCCCTATGCAAAAGGGTAGGAAAAATATGATGAATGATATGCAAATAGGGAGGTGCGCAAGAGTTGCACAATTGGAGGTGTGCTAGAGTGCACAAGTATTAGATCTCAATTGAATTGAGATAAAAAGAAATAGAAGAAAGAGGATCTCAATGTTGAGATAATAAGAAATAAAATAAGGAGATATGATTATGATGCATAAGCATGAATATGAACTAAATGCATAAAAGAAAAGATGAAGAGAAGAGATAAGATATAGGCTTATTATTTTTCTCCATGGAAGGGGGTTCAAATCTTCAAGGGAGGAAGATGATCTCCAAGGATGAAGTCTTAAGGCGCATGGGAGACTCTCTCCTTGAACCTTTGGTCCAGCAGCACCTCCCCTTCAATTGATTAAGCCACCTTGAACAAGGGAGAGAGGGGTCCTATTTATAGAGGTGAAATTTAGAGTTTAATTCCAAGAAAATTAGAAAACCCTATTTTAATGAGATTTAGAGGGAGATATTTATTGGGCAAGTGTCCTCCCAACCTTAGAAAGTCATAGGAACCCTTTCCCAAGTGGAAAAGAGGTTAAAGTGAGGGAGGGAAGTGAAATTCTGAGTTTAATTCTAAGAAAATTAGAAAATTGAGTTTTGGTGGGATTTGAAAGGGGGATCCTTCCTCCAAGTGTCCTTACAATATTAGGAAGCCATAGGAACCCTTTTCCAAGTGGAAAAGGAGTTTATGTGAGGAAGGGAAAGGAAATTCAGAGTTTAATTCCATAAACATTAGAAAATTGAGTTTTGGTGGGATTTGGAATGGGGGATCTTTTCTCCAAGTGTCCTTCTAATATTAGGAAGCCATAGGAACCCTTTTCCCAGTGGAAAAGTAGTTTAAGTGAGGAAGGGAAAGGAAATTCGGAGTTCTGTTCGAAATCAAAATTCTGTAAGAAATGGCGTCAGACCCAGTAGTCGCTAATTAAAAGACCGTCTGCTCGAAGCGTCGCCCATTCTGACACATTTTAAGACAGATTAGGACATTTCAAAATTAGAAAAGAATTGGCGCCCATGAAGCGATCGCTAATTAGGAATTAATACAAATTTTAGACGAAGTTAAATGCTCAAAATAAACCAAGGAAATTGGCCACTTTGCAACCGGGCCTCATTTATGAATTAGCGACCTTCCGGGAAGTTGCAAAATCAAGGATAATCCGAATTCGGCTCAAAATAAGAATAAAAGAATTGGCGCCCTTGCGGACGGTGACTAATTAAAGAATTGGCGACCTTCCGGAGTGTCACTAATTCTTGAAACCTCAAAAATGAATCAACCTACAGCTGGAGGTAATGGGCGCCCATGACCTGGACGCCTATTAAAGGGCGCCCAGGACATGGGCGCCAATTCCCAGTGAAGGGTGCCCCTCTGATGGGCCCCAATTAAATGGCGCCCGGGTCCCTGCCACCATTTGACTTAAGGCCCGGAAAAAATGGAGAAAAACCTTAGAAAAATATGGAAAAATAGGAAAATGTGTGGAAAAATTTGAGAAAGTTGAGTATTCTAGAAAAATGAGAAAAACCACTCAAATAAGTCAATTTAAGGGTCAAATGGGACATCGTAGTGCGATAGGAGATATGCTCAAAATGATGTCAATTTTAACGTGTCTACACAGAGCAGATGCCAGAGAGGAGCTGGAGAATCGCCTAGCAGGGGCCATTGAGCATGCGGAAGAGCGAGAGGCCGAGCTAGCCGAGGCGGTGAGAACCAGACACCTTGGTTGAGAACAATTCCCTTTTGACATCTTTGTCTGTTTTACCTGACGGTCCATTTTCTGCAGAGGAAGGAGTTGGCGGCTACCCTAACCGTTCATCGGGAGCAGGATGTCCGTATAGAGGAGCTGACACGCCGCCTTAGAGAGATGAGCTCCATCGAGAGGATCGAGGGCCACCTTGCCATGGTGAAGGAGAGAGAGGCCGAGGCACGTGCCCGAGAGATGGCGATGGCGATCCGGGAGCAGTGAGCCCTCGATCAGCTAGAGGCTTTGAGACGGCGAGTGCTGCAGAGGTATCAGGGCAGAGGTGCCCGAGGAGAAGGAGCCAGACCCGCGACTCCTTCCGAGTCGCTGCGGACCATAGGAGATATGCATTTCACGATGGAGGAGCTTATGGGCATGACACAGTCTCCTGCAAGTAGGGAGCGATCCAGCCAGCTGCATCAGGTTCGAGAGCTTCGCGGCCATCGTGGCTATGAGATAGGGGGAGCGGAGATGGAGAGGAGGCTGATAGTCAGCGTAGCCGACCTCGCACTGATGGGGGTTAGGGAGAGAGATAGAGACAGAGAGAGGGATAGCTGGGTAGCTGCTGCTTTTGTACACTGGGGGTATGCCGCTAGAATGCTGTATTGCTAGAATGTAATGGACATATTTTAGAAATGAAGTGAGCTTTCTTCAGTGTACTTGGCTTGTTTTGGCTTGATGCTGTTTTCCCTTTTTACCTGTTTCAACCACACTCAAAGGGAAAAGGTTAGTGTAGTATGATTTTAGTCCCCTGCCGAAAGTAGATAGTACCTTTCTCGATGCTGGGTCAGAGGGCTAAACCTTATTAACGAGATTGAGACAAAGAGAGTAAACGTGATATGCGCATGCAAGCAAGTAGAATGCAAACAGAAAGGGAAATATGATCATGCGAATGCACATGCGGATGCAAGACATATTTTTGGGTTTTTTTGCTTTTATACATTTTTTGTGTTGCTTTTTTTTGGATAGTTATGTATAAGGTCTCATGAATTAAACTCCAGCTTAAGGTATATCCCATTCCATGGATATGTGAGTTCTACTCCCTCGGAGTCCACTAATTTGTAAGCATTGCCTGAGTAGACTTCTTTGATGACAAAAGGGCCTTCCCAGTTTTCTTGGAATTTTGCTTTAAGACTGGTGGCTTTAGTAAGTTTCCTCTTTAAAACCAGTTCACCTACCCTGAATTTTCTCTCCAGAACTTTCTTGGCATAATAACATGCAATTCTCATGCGATATACTTGAGCGTGATCTGCCGCGATCATTCATTTCTCATCTTATAGTTCCAGCTTGGACAAAAGGTTTTCTCGGCATTGCTCGGGGTCGAGCTCGGGATCCAGCTGCACTCTTAGTGAGGGAACGAATATTTCGTATGGGAGTACCGCTTTGTCCCAAAGGTAAGTGTATACATGGTTTGACCTGTGGGAGTTCGGACAGAAGTGTGGTAAGCCCAGAGGGCCTCAATGAGGCGGTCTGGCCAATCAGAATAATGATAAGACGTACAAGTCTTCTTAATAATTCCGATGAGAGTTTTGTTTGTAGCTTCAGCTTGTCCGTTTCCTTGTGGGTAGTACAGAGATGAATGATGCAAATTGATACCATATTTACCACACATGTCACGGAGTTCTTGGGATGTGAACTGTGGCCCGTTGTCGGTGATGATGTCACGAGGAACGCCGAACCTGGTGAGGATGTTGCGCTTGATGAACTTCACCACCGTTGACGCCTTGACTTCTGTGAACGTGATGTGGGCATCTCTCGTCCTTCCCATTTTTCCACAGCTCTGATTGTTCAACGGCATGGTTCCATTGTGTCCGTCACATTTTTCTGAGTCGAGTCATGTAATTTTCTTATTTTATTTGAGTCATATCATTGTAATTTTCCTTTTATTTGAGTCATGTACCTAGGTTAATGAGTCATTTACCTAAAATGTTTGTCATTAGGTTGATTAGGCTAGCTAATGGGCCCAATCCATTGGGATAGGCCCATGGGCGCCCTCTACCCCTTGGTTATTTGTCATTGTGTCTAGAGTCAGGGACTTTTTGTAAAATGTGGGTTGCCTATATATAGGACCCCCATCTCCCCATTTGAAGTTAATCAATCAATGAATGAAATCTGAGAATTTAGTCCAACCTAATTGTTCTTGTGGTGAGAAGCCATTAGAGTGGAGTGAGAAGCTCCCCTCCCCTATCTCTCTCCTCTCTCTCTCTCTCTCTAAGAAGAGGAGGGCGCCCCCTCTCTCTCTCCTCCCCTCCCTCTCTCTCCTCCACATCATCAACCCTCTCTCTCCCCCTCATTATTCATTCTCCCAACTACCCCCAACCCTCATTACTCCACCCCTAGTCCCAAGAGACCCTCCACCAATCCATACTCCACCACCCAATCACCAACTACCCAATCCCCTTCCCTAAGCACCCTCTCATCTCCCAAGGGAGAATTCCCCACTCTCCAAGCACCCCTTCCCTTCCCCAACACAACCCCTCCCATCCCCAAGACAAAAAAATTAATCCCACCCTTAAACCCATTTTCAAATATCCTTTCCCTCTCACCCACCATCCCAAATTCGCAGCTCCTCTCTCACCCACTGTAAACACCCCATTCCAGCCCCCATTCTCTTCTTCCCAAACCTTGGAACACCCCCTCCCAGACCCCCTCACAGCTAGAGGTTGCCCCCATACACATCCACCTCATTTCCCCTCCCATATACCCCATTTCCCCCCATCATCTTCAACCTGTAGTTCTCAGTTCGGAGGAAGCAGAGAAGCTGCGGATTGCAGAGGCTGGCCCGTCATCTCCTCGATGAACCTAGTGGCAAGTTCTATATTGCTGGAAAGATCGTCAAGTCAGCTTCGCAACCGTGGTGGTCTTGTCCCTGTTCGAGTTTGTAGCTGCCCGGAAGAGCCATCTTCGCTGGACTGCACTTCTTCCTCCTGATAGTCAACCTGAAGCATCGTTCAGAGACTGCAACGGCCATCCTTCTGAGGATCTGGAGGCAGGACTTGGTTGGGAGCTTCTACAATGAGCCTACTTTGAGGAACTAAAAGCGGAATCCCGTTTGGCATCCGGAGCTAAGATTTATCAATTTTCTCCTCCAAGTGCGCAGTTCTGTCTCCTCTGGAACAGAACCGACCCCTGTCCACTATTTGAGCTCTCCCCATCTTCTCTGACATTTTCTGGCATCTTTGTTGGTCTCGTTTCAAAGAGGACTCAACAACGGTTCCAACGACTCTGACCACGCCTGAGTCCGAGCTCTGGAGCGTCCGTAGTGTCTTCGTCTTCCAGCTGTAGTGGTGCTGAGACAGTCAGAACCAGAACTTAGGGTACCTGTTCGCGCCTCTGCCCGGACCAGCACAGTCAATGAGGAAATTCCACAAAATTTGGACGTCTTCCGGGGTCACCTACGAAGATTCTCCAGCTGGTCTCATAGCCAAAAAATTCAGGAGTGGCTTCAGCGGCATCAATATCAACTGTCTGTCCCTAATTCCTGAGGACGGGCAGAGTCGGCAACTTCCATCGTTTAGCTTCTATTTTAGTCTTTCCCCTCCCCGCCTGGCCGGCTGAGTGCCCCTCTCTGTGTGGAGGTATATTTTGGTTGTAATCCAATTCCCCACCCCTAGTCCAACCCCCTTTCAAGGGGCGTAGTGCATGTAATTTGATTTAATCAGGTTGAAGCTTCATCGGCGCGGCCTGCGGGTGCATACCCACGCATCCCCGCTCGCCATCGTCTTCGGCCAGGATCGGTGTCTTCACGCTGATCAGGTGAGCTTCTAGCCCCCCTCCCTTTGCTGGTTAATCTTGCTTAATTAGTATTGCTTCTTAACTCCGTTGGACGATGAGTGAGCGCCCGTTCCGAATTTGCTTATATTTGAGTGGCTACCGCGGGTGAGTTGTGAGAGTGACCCTTCAACCCATGCCTTCGGCGTGCTGACTGCCCGTGAATTTGGGCAACCCCTGGCCCTTAGGGGTCCTCCCCAGACCAGCCATACCCTTGGAAACCTCCGGTCCAACCTCGGACCCTCACCCCATTATCGGTCCACCTACGGACCCGAGTGTGCCAAACGCGAGTGAGTCCGCTTGTGTGACATTGCCAAGTCATTGCGTTGCTTACAATTTAGGTCCTAGTTTGTGTCACATCAGAACGCCTCAGCTTCTGCCCATTTCGTGAAGTATTCCGTGGCGGTGAAAATGAAGGATTTCTCTAGACTTCTCTGGTTCTGTCCTCCAGGGGACCAACTACGTCAAATGCCCACATGACGAAGGGTCAAGGAGCTATAAGAGGGTGGAGTGAGGACGAGGGAGCATGGACCTTGTCCGCATGGAGTTGACATTTGGTGCAATGGCGGACATAATTGGCACAGTCCTCGTTCATGGTAGGCCAATAGTATTGCCGAAGGAGTTTCTGAGCAAGCATGCGACCGTTTACATGGCCACCACATTCACTAGAGTGTGCAGCTTCAACAAATGCACGAGATTCGGTCTCATCGAGGCAGCAGAGGTAAACTCCACTGAGAGATTTGTGATGCAAGAGACCCCCTATGATGGCAAAGCGCTACGCGGCTCGGCGAATGGCTCACCGATCTGGGGTGGTAGCATAATCAGGAAAGGAACGATCCCGGAGATAATTCTCGATATCGAAAAACCAGGGGTTGCCGTCCTCGAGGTCGACTTCGGGCTCTTGAGAGATGGCATGAACTTGGGGAGAGGATTCTGAGAACTTTTGAAACCAGGGATTTGAGTAGGAGGGAATGTGCATTCTTTGCACCATGATAGTAGTTGATGGCCTTTCGCCAGGAATCGGGAGAGAAGATGCTAAAGAAGCTAGAGCATCGGCTAGGGTGTTCTGAGCTCTCAGAGTGTGTACTAGGGTTAGCTTTCTAAACTGTCGGACAACCCTGCCAACCAAGTCTTGATAGGGCTTCAGTTTTGGATCCCGGGTTTGGTTCTTGCTGAGGGATTGCCAGAGTATAAGCTAGGAATCTCCGATAATCCGGAGCTCCTTAACTCCGAGTGCCAATGCCAATTTTAAGCCCATGAGGATCGCCTCGTATTCCGCCACGTTGTTTGTGGCAGGGAAGGTTAGCTGACAAGCACGAGGAATGATGATACCTTTCGGGGATTGGAGAACGGCTCCAACTCCGCAACCCTTGGAATTAAATGCACCGTCGAAGTAGAGATTCTACGAAGGTTCACCATCTATGATGGCTCCTAACTCTTCGTCAGGGAAACTCTCGTCAACAGGAGAGAACATAGGGAGTGGATGATGGGCAAGGTGCTCGGCAATGGCGTGCCCCTTGACCGCCTTCTGACTGACATAGGTGATATCAAACTGATTGAGAAAACTTTGCCATCTCACCAGACGATTAGTCAGGGCAGGCTTTTCTAGCAAGTATTTAATTGGGTCCATTCGCGCCAAGAGTTTCACTTCATGTGCGAGAAAGTAGTGCTTCAACTTTTGGGCGACCCAAACGACGGCCGTGCAAGTCTTTTCCATGGTAGTGTACCCCTTCTCAGCTTCGTTGAACAATTTGGACAGATAATAGACTGCGCGTTCTCTTTTCACATCGCCATATTGGGCCAGCACTGCTCCAACAGATTCATCAGTTGTGGAGACATAGAGCAGTAGAGGCCGACCCAGGACCGGGGGTGCCAGAATGGGAGGATTCAAAAGGTAACTCTTCAGATCACCGAAGGCCTTTTGACATTTGTCGTTCCAATCAAATTTAGCCTCTCCTTTTAACATGTCGTAAAAGGGCTTGCATTGCTGAGAGTGGTGACATATAAATCTCTTAATGAATTGCAAACGCCTGATTAGACCACGGACCTCTTTGATGTTCCTAGGAGAAGGCATCTCGGCAATGGCTTCAGCTTTATTAGGGTCGATCGCAATTCCTCTTTTGCTAACAATGAACCCTAAAAGCTTGCCTGAAGAAACCCCGAATACACATTTCTTGCGGTTCATTTTGAGTTGGTGCTCCCGTGACCGTTGGAGAACTGCTCGGAGGATCTCTGCATGGCCACTCCTGGTTTTGGATTTAACCAGAATGTCATCCACATATACCTCCATATAAACGTGCATCATGTCCTGGAAGATGGCCATAATCGCCCTTTGGTAGGTTGCCCCTGCATTTTTGAGTCCGAAGGGCATGATGACATAGCAGTAAGTCCCCCATTGAGTGGTAAAGGAAGTCTTCTCATGGTCTTCTTCCGCTAGATGGATCTGATTGTACCCCGAGAAACCATCCATGAAGGATAGCATCTCATAGCCGATGGTGTTGTCTACCAAGACATCTATGTGTGGAAGAGAGAAATCATCCTTTGGGCAAGCACGATTAAGGTCATAGAAATCTATGTAGATACGGACCCTACCATCCTTCTTCATAATAGGGACGATATTAGCTACCCATTGTGGATACAAAACTACCGTGATGAACTTGGCCTTAAGGAGCTTGTCCACTTCCTCTTTGACCTTGAGAGTGAGCTTCTGGTGAAGCCGCCTTAACTTTTGTTTGACAACTCGGGCATTGGGCTTTAGCACCAAGCGATGGTCAACCAATGACGGGTCTAATCCTGGCATGTCCTCGTAGGACCAAGCGAAAGCATCAAGAAACTCCTTAAGAACCGTCACAAGGGAAGCTTCCTCTTCACTGTTCAAATTGGCACTTATCAATATGATTTTGGGATCATCCTTGGTGCCGAAGTTAATTTCTTTGGTAGACTCATTAACGGAAACATTAGGCTCGTCAAATCTCTTGGTTCCGTCAACAAAGGAAGCTATGGGATCACTACCATCTTCTAACGGCTCTTCTTCTTCTTCTTTAGCATTGTCACCTTCTTCTAAGATATATACCCCTAGACCGTCATCTACTGAAGATCCTTCTAGTTCAACTGCCCCTAGGGGAATGGGAGTGGATGTGAATTCAGAGACCTGACAGAGCTGCGCGCATTTATTGGCCAACTGGCTGATGTAACGTGCGGGAACCTGACGGACACTAGATTTTCTAGAAGGAAGAGACGCTATATATAGATCCTGACTCGATTAAGACTCTACCTTACTATGTACAAGGGGAGTTTGTGGAAAGGAGTTCAAGGTGGAAAGTGTTGGTGCTTGGCCGAGGGATCCATTTCCAAAAGAGGCCGTTTCTTCAATAGTGAGCTCGCAGGCCCACGTTTGAGCGTCAGCGTTTTTTTTTTTTTGTGGTCATAGGTGAATGTGCAAACCCTATGGGTGGATTGCCCTATGACCGGATAAGTGAGGAGCGGAGGGAACGGTGGGTGAAATAAGAAGGGATGAAAAAGATAGGCGCAAGCCTGTTCGAAGTGAGGAAGATACCCGAGAGGAAAGCCTCATCGGGGAGTTTATCAGGATGGAACAAAGATAGAAGACCAAAGTCCTCCTCGAGTAAGGAATCGGGTGGGATTTCATTTCTTTATGAAACTTCGGACTTTTCTTTCAGCTCTGGCCGAGTTCTAGGTTGTATTGGCCCTATAACAAAGCGACCGTAAACCAAACCCTTACCTTGAGTGGCCTTAGATGGCTCTTCTGAGAGTAACCCAAACATGCATGACCTTTAGCAATCTTAAGCTCCTTGTATGTGTAGGACCTTGTTCAAACTGACCTAAGCCTTTACCCATAGTAAAGCCCATCCTGGCCATGATTTCCCGTCCTTTTCCAAGTGGGATATTGGAGTACGCGACTGGTCGGGGAAGGAAAGGGGAATCAAGCGGATTTAAAGCGGAGGGCCCTATGGTACCCTCTATGGAGAGAACATGCCTCTTGCCCTTATCCGGAATGGTCATGAAGGGGATATGTTCAGAAGTGATAGCATTGAGTGTTTCCACCAATGTGATACTCTTAGTTTTGATCACTCTACCTTTGTAAGGAAATTTGAAGCACTGATGGGATGTTTATGGAATTCCAAGGGTTTGCTCAATCCATGGCCATCCCAAGATGGCCTTATATGCAGGGTCGACATCAAGGACAAAGAAGTTGGATGTCATGACCATTGGGCCTAAGCCTAGCTGTAGAGTCACCTTTCCTTTTGCACACCTTTTGGAATTGTCATAAGCTGAAATCGTGGTGCACACCTCTTCTAAGTTCTCTTCCTGGAGACCAATCTTATGGATAGTCTTCATGGGACACACATTAATTGATGCTCCCGTGTCAATGAGGGCGGAGTCGACCTTAACTCTGTTGAGAGAGATTGTGAGGCATATCGGGAGTGACCTGCTGTCTGGCAAAGCGAGGTCCTTATCAAAAAATGAGATGGATGGTCCACATGTAAGGTCCATGATGGCCTCAGTCACACCACTTGCTGGAAGGTCTTCATTAACCATGATCTTTTGAAGGAATTGTAACAGAGTGGCTTGGTGTGAGGGAGACTTCCTAATGAGCTCTAGGATGGAAACCTTAGCAGAGGTTCTATCTAGATGTTGGAGGATATCATATTCCGCAGGGTAACCTTGAGAATTAACCCCTTCCTCAGGCTGGGACTGCCTTTGGGATGGGGGATGATGCGGTTACGGAGAGTGACATTCATCGAGGCTTCTTCCGGGTCACCTGACTCCAAAGGTTTTGGGCGGATTAGTTGCAAGGGAGCTGGAGATCCGAAGATGTATGAAAGGGAAGCCGAATCGGCTCCAAGGTTGACAGGAGAAGGAGAATGGATTAATTTTGATTGAGGAGGCTTATGGAGAACCAAAGGCGCTCTTGCCCTGATTGCGCTTTTGAAGAGACATGTGATTCTTGTCCCGGTGCCTGAGGAGGATTGATTAAGATGAGTGGTTTTTTAGTAGCATTTGAACATTGGGATTTGGTGAACATGTTGATGTCCGTCCATGGTTCATTGGCCTTTACTTCTAATTTCCCATACCATCCTGGGAATCCTTCGACGCCCCACATCTGCGTCCTCTTGAGCACCCGCGGCTGCATTCCAATTACTGTATTCACCTGCTCATTTTACCTCGAACTCGAGGGGTCTTTGGTTGATTGATGAGCTGACAATGTGTTTTGCACAATTCCGAGGTCCCGATTAGGCTTCTTGAGGTTAGCAATGGCCAGCTTCACATAGGCCCAGTTAATCCTTCCTTCGTCATTCATGTCATACACCCAGTCCTGGAATTGGAAGCAATTGAATATATCATGTCCGGGGGCTCGGTGACACGGACAATACCTAGAGGTATCGGCATTGGGATGGACCCGATCTCGTTGAGGGGGAAGCTGAATGGATTCGGAGGACATAAGGGCAAAGAATATGTCACCCAAAGTTTCAGGCAACGAAGGATAAGAAGCCCTTTTCGGCCTAATGCGATTGTAGCTTTGAGGTGGAGGGACATTGGAATATGGCTTGGGATTATTTTGTCCCTGACCTGCATTGGTTTGAGTGGAATGGGAGACCCCTGGTGATTGTTGGCCTTGAAGGGCGGGCCAACTGCATTAACCTGTTCATTCACCGTGACGCCTTCAGTGGTGGGGACGGCCAAAGTCTTCCGACTCTTTGCGCGAGGCTCAAAGAAAGGAGGCAAGGTGGAATCCCTTACCTGGTCCTGTACTATCCGAGCTCGGTTATATAGCTGATGAAAAGTGTGGAGCTCACTGAGCATTAAGATGGCCCTAAGCTGAGGGGTGGCGTTATTCACTAGCATGGTGACAGCCTGAGACTCGGGGATGGGGACCTCCATCCTAGAAGCCATGATTCTCCATTGATTTGCAAAATTAATGAAGTCTTCATCGGGCTTCATTTTCTCCATGACCAGGTCGAACAATGTAGGAGAAATGGAAGACATATGACCAAAGTGAGCGAGGAACCGCTCGGAGACTATATCGAAGTTGAGGAGATCAATAGCTGGCATTGAACAGAACCAACGTAGGGCCGCGCCCTCAAGGGATTTTTGAAACAAATGGACCAATAAGAACCGATCGTAGAGCAATTGATGGGAATACATAAGGAAACCCAAAAGGTGATGATGGGGCTCGGTGGTACCATCGTACCTCCTATACTTAGGAGCCTTAAACCCAGGTGGGAAATGAGCGTTAAAGAGCTTGCAATACTAGGCTAGCGAATGGGGACGTGAATTTGGCATACTTTCGACCACCGCCTGCTGAATTTAGTTTTGGATTTCCTGCCTGAATGTCGGGTCTATCCCCTTAGACGGGGTCCCCATAGTTGGTGGAATCGGGGGTGAAGGAACCCTTTGTGGAGCCATTGGATGGTTGAATTGGAGTCGATTCTCGAGAACGGGTCGGCTTGTGGACCCTTGAAAGGGAGTTTGGACAAGGGGAGGTGTGGTATGAGGGGACATGCATGGGATGGCGGGAGCCTTCCCACGAGAAGCCATCGTGACCAAGTCCACGGGAGTGTAGCGGGATAGCACGTTGATTAACTCTTGATCCTCTTTCGGAGATAGTGTAGGAGCCCTAGGGATACCGCGGTCGTGATCACTTGGTGAAGATGCCGAATTCGTGTGGGCGACCTCATTTGGTGTGGTCGAGAACATGCCTATAAAGGCGTCCGAGTGATTATCCTCCATTTGAAATAGAGGGTTGCCCCTAGTCCTGGATTCATATTGGGGAGAGAACTCCTCCTCATAATCGGGATTTGTAAAAATCCTCTCCATTCTTTACCAACTTCAATTGGTCTAGAAAAGGGGAAATGAAAGTTGGGAGGGTAAATATGTCAATCCACACAAAAGGAGTGACCACAAGCAATGTCCCAGAAGAATTTTTCTTTTCTCTTTACTCTTTTCTTTGTGGTTTTATTTTGTTCACTCGGAGGAGAGAAGGGAACTAGGTGTGAAGGTATACTCCGGGAAGCCTAGTAGAGATCTCACTCAAAGCCCAGGGTTAGCTACAGGGTTCTTCCAGTGGTACAACCTGCCTGGCGATCATGTGGGAATCCACGGTTCGCGAGGACTCACGGAGGTTCCCGATTGAACCAAACCAATTACACCCGAGTGGGAATCCTCAAGTGAAGGGTTCAAATCCAATGGGAGGGGTTCCTATCAAGTGTGATGTCGGTTCTACCTAGACCCAACCACGTCCAAAACCTATAGAGAGAGTTACCATACAATGTACAAGCAACACAAAACAAGATAAAAACAAGTTACGGGGAAAGATAGGAAGCAGACAGAGGGCGGCCAGACCGAGGGCCGCTCAGGGAAGAAGGTGGCCAACTATGGGGTTTTTGGAATAGGGGTAGGGCGGCCTGAGCGAGGGCCGTCTGTGGACGCACTTTTTATCAAAGCAGTTGTTTGTTCATTTATTGGCATTTATTAAGTGCGTGGGCGTGCCAGTCACAAAGTGACGATTCATTCGGGCTCCGAAGAGCCACTAATGCACTCTATCTGACTTTGTCAGATGATTGTGTGGTTCGGCTCGGGACCGAATCCCGCCGCGTCATAAAGGTCACGACGTCATTTACATCCCCCATACGAGGGAACACCCTTGATTACTTGCCGGAATTAAGGGCCCTATGGCCTAAACGAAATAACACTAATTGCAAAAGGGTAGGGAGGAATAAACCACAATAGGGGCCCGCATCGGGGTACATGCATTAAGATGTGTCGGTCACTTCGTAGACTGTTTCATAGTTGGAAGAAAGCCAAAAATAAGAGCGCGGTGAAAATCGAGGTAAACCCGTTCAAATGTCTGCCGAGTTCATGGCAATTTCGATAATGGGTCGAAAACGATCCGACCGGGAAGCGGGTCTGATTTAATTAGGATGTCGGCCCAAAGCAATGTCGAGTCCTGGCCAGGTTGGGATGATTCCCAAGGTCTGGACTCTACCTGCAAAGGCAGCGTTGCTATCCCTTTTACACGGGTCACGGGGGGAGAGATGAGGCCCAAGAATGGGTTTCACCATTTTGTTATCCGGATTTTTAATTATATCTTTTTTGTTGCTTGTTTCTTTTTCTATACATTTTTGGGTGGTTTTGCTATTTTTCTTCTATTTATTACACACATTTCCTTTTTTCCTTTTTTATTTATTTATCACATATTTAAATATATACATTTATTTATTTCTTTTATTATATCTTTTACGTACTTTTTGATTCATTTTAATCACTATTATCCTCGTATTTCTTTTATTTGCATTTGTGATGTATGTAAGGGAATGGGACGTCGGGAGCTGGGAGGAGGTCAGTGCAATGGAGGGGAAATTAGTCGGTGCAAGGCCTTGGCAAAGTCTGTGCAAAGGAGGCTTAGGGTCCATGTGGGCTAGGATGAGGTCGGTGCAATGCCCGGACCAGGTCAGTGCAAAGGGGACTGAGTCGGTGCAAGGGAGGATTGAGTCGGTGCGATCAGAGACTGAGTCCATGCAAATAGGGAATAGGTCGGTGCAATGCTTGGACATGGTCGGTGCAACCGGGGGATCGGGTCGGTGCAATCTGAGGCTGAGTCTGTGCAAGGCGCCCTGGGCTGAAGGGGATGTTAATGCAAGCATGGGGGTGTGCCGGACAAGGCGCTAGATGAGTGAGAGAGTCCACCGAGTGGAGTTTGTGCTGGCCAGGGCACCAAAGGGGCGTGCCGGGGAAGGGCAAGGCAGGTGTACGGGGTAAGACTACGCTGGGTGGTGTGCCGGGTAGGAGCCTGGGAGGCGCACCGGGAGGCTGAATGGGTAGAGCAGTGTGCTGGAGGGGGCTGGCCAAAGGTGTACCGGGCTGGTGGTGTTGAAGGTGTGTTGGGGAAGGCCAAGGGAAGACTACACCGGCGAAGGCCCAGGGGCAGGTGTGCCGGGTAAGGGCTGTGAGGGTGTGCCGAGTAGAAGCCTGGGAGGTTCACCGGGGGCTGAATGGGAGGAGCAGTGTGCCGAAGGGGGGCTGGCCAAAGGTGTACCAGGCTGGGGGTGTTGAAGGCGTGCCGGGGAAGGGCAAGGGCAGACTGCACTGGCGAAGGCCCAGTGGCAGGTGTGCCGAGTAAGGGCTGTGAGGGGCCCACTCCTCTTCATTTTTCTTATGTCCTTTCTTTTCTTCTCTTCCTTGATTTTATGCAGTACATGAGGGTTATCTCTTCCTTTTCTCTTGATCATTTCCCCCCTTTTTTTCTTTGCATAATGAGTGTTCAAACCGAGTGGCCATCATTCAGTCTAGTTCTCTTCGTGTTGTCCACAATTCCCCTTACCTTGGTTGAAGCACTTTGCCATCAGTCATTTCGTTTGTTTGTTACTTCCTTTTATCTTTTAACACGTTATTGTTTCTAACAAAAATTCGGCAGCATCTCCCCTTGACCCGGATGGTAAGGGGGGGTAAAAGAGAACGCGCCCACAAGGAGTGGCGGAACCCGACAATTTTAGGTGGGTGCCAGAGGCAGCAGCACCTTTGATAAAACTTCGGAAAGCCCGTTGGAACCGACGAACGGAAGACACCTCCAACACTGGCTGGGGTGCACCGGGTAAGAAGAGGGGACAGGCATGCCGGCTAGAGGGGTATGAAGGGCTGGAGAGCCGTACCGGTCTAGGGTGGCCAGGCAGTGTGCTGGGCCGGGAGTGGCCAAGCTATGCCGGGGAAGGCCCCAACAGAGACTATCCCAGGCTAGCCGGCACAGGAGTGTGCCGATGCGAGGGTGAAGGGGTCTGTACCGAGTAGGCCAAGGGCTAGGACAGTACCGGGCAGAGGTTAGTTCAGGGGGATGAAAGTGGAGGGAAGGAACCAGGCCAAGGGCATTGGGCGACCCAGACTCAAGGGGAACTTAGCAAGAAGGGCAAAGGTTCAGAGAGGTACTGGGACGATGGCATTGGGCCTAATTATTGGAGGGGCAGGAGGGAAGTAACTCCCCACAGGTGAATGGGAGAGGGCGAGGTTCAGAGGCTCTACGAAAGAGCTATGCCAAGGGGGAAAGATCATTGCCAGAAGGCACACCACTAGAAGGGAGGGAGAGGACGGCCAAACACACGTAATGACCCAAACCAGCGGAGGCAGTAAGAAACCCAAAGAGGGGGATTTTCATTCATGAAGAGAAAAGGCCATAACTGGCCATGTACATCAAAGCATACATTCAAGCCCAGACGGGGGGAGAAGAAGAAATCAAGAACAGAAGAAGAAGGATAAGGAGACGAGGAGGGAGTTTGGGTCGAGCAGAGGCAACGGCCTTCCTGCCCTTCCTCACCCCCTCCACTACATCAAGGCTCACACTCCCTCTCTTTCTTTCTCTCTTACTCTCTCTTGCTCGGTGGTCATCGCAGGACCTCACGCCGGAGCTCTCCTCTTCCTCTTCTCTCTTCTCCTTCTTCTCTTCTCTGGCAACTTCATCGTGGCTCCCTCCACTGGTGTGTGTCTACCTGTGTGTGTTTTTCGCATGGAGAAGAGGGGTTTTTTATACCATAGTAGCGGCGAGACCCGTTGAAGGCGGGAACGTCCGTGGAATTGAATGGGATTTGACTCCCTTGTCCTTGGCGACAGGAGGGGTAGGCTGTGTGCCTTCTGGAGGGGATGACACCTCAGCTAGCCCCACTGTGCGCCAAGGATCCTAGGGCATGGGTGTCACGTTCGTTCTATCGGTCACACCGGGTGGCAAAGCGTGCCGCTGAATGGCCAGAAACCTGTGCTGCTGGAAGGCCCAAGAAGTGTGCCGCGGAGGGGATGCAAAAGCGTGCCGCTGAAGAACCCACAAGGGGCGTGCCGCTGAAGAGGCTAGCCCGGGCGTGCTGCTGAAGAGGCACGCAGGGGGTGTTGTGGAACGCACTAAATTTCGTGTGTGATGATATCGAAGTGTTCTTTTTATCAGTTTATTAGTTTATCTAGTGCGAGGGCATGCCAGTCACCTAGGTGACAATGTGTTCGGGCTTCAAGACTGGAGTGGTCCGAAGCCCGGGGTGCGCTCCTTCTGACTAATCAAACGATTGTGGATATTGGGTCGGGACTGGAGACCCGCCGCGCCATAAAGGCCACGACGTTAATTACATCCCCTCGAAGAGGGGATGACCTCTGATTAATCACCAAAAAAAGGGGCCAAATGACCTAAAGATCATTTTTCATTAAAGCATGCGAGTTGGGTTGACATAATTTAAACCCTCCGCATCGGTATGCAAAATGGTGTTCAAAACTATACAAATACTTGCTGTGAGTGCGGCAAATTTAATGCAAGTGCGGGATCGGATCCCGGAAGAAGTGGGTCAAGCTGATGAACTATCGGCCCAAGAGGTGCACGGATCATGACCATGTCGGGGATCCCGAGGTCCACGTCCGATACCATGGGGCATCATTGCTTTCCTCTTCACGCACAGTCCGGGAGAGCGAGTTGTTAAGTGTAAAGCCCAAACTCGGCAACGTGTGCCCTCGCACGCGGATCGACCTGCGCAGTCAGGTCGCAGGGTTCGACCTGCCCGGTCAGGTCGCTGGGGTCAAGGGGGCAGCACCCCTTGCGGGGGTTTCCGGGGGCAGTGCCCCCGGAACAAAATTTGGATTATAGTAGAGGGGAAACTTTTGATTAGTTCTCTATTAACTTGAAGTACATGTTTTCTTTTATTTGCTTGATCACCTTCTTTCTTCCAGGCACGCCGGATTAAGGAAGCAAAGGGGATGGGGCGCGCCGGATTAGTATCACGAGGAGGGCGCGCCGGTTTAAGTGTGTTAAAAGGGGGGGGGGCGCTGGTTATATGGCAAGAAGGGGAGGCGCGCAGGTTTTGGGCTCATGTAAGGGGGGTGCGCCGGATTAAGTTCAAGAAGAATGGTGCGTCGGATTTAGGCTCATAAAGTGATGGGAGTGCATACTATTCATTCCAAGAGTTTGAATGTGGATTTGAGTGTGGGGTTAAACCGGCGCGGGGGGGTAGCACGCCGGATTAACCTACTCCGGATTAGGGGGCGCAGGATTAAGCATCGTATAGCTTTCTTTCAACCCTTTTATGCTCTGTTTCTTCTTTCCTCCAACTGCAAGTTGATTTATTGATTGGTTTGTTCATCTTATTGATGGATTATGTTTGTGGAAGGAAGATTTAAGTGTTTTAATTGTTTATTCAGGTGGATTAGCATAATGATTCGAGCGTTTTATTAGAAAATTTTATGCAAGAACTCAGAGATTCTGTTTGTTTCAGTGGTTTTCGACATATGCTGTTCTTTCCCCACAGAGTTTATTCTGCTCGATCGTTCTTATAGGTTATTCGCCTGACAAAATTTGGGCAGCATCTCCCCTAGACCCGAAGGGTCTGGAGGAAAAAATGGGGCACGCCCTACGGAGAGAACTCCGACGGCCCCGAAACATCCCGGTGTGCGCATAAGCGACGACACCAGTGAAATTACCCCATTTGGGGCCGGAGGTCCCGAGGGCTAGCCTACAAGGGAGTCCGGTGACCCATGGGTTGTTGCGATCGTATCGACTCCCCCCGTTCGGGGCCAGAGGTCCTGAGGGCCAGCCTACAAAGGAACTCCGGTGACCCGAGGGTTGCCGTGATCGCGTGGCTGAAGGACGCGTGAGAGCTAAAATCGACACAAGAACACAGCGGAGGGGAGATCCAGGGGATAGCAGTAAAAGGAAGTTAACGCATGCATGCGTATATATCTATCTACAGATACATATGTACATATCTATGCATATGTGATCCGATGAAAACATATGGAATTGCAAAAGGGAAGGGATGAGCGAGCATCAAAATTGGGTTTCATGAAGGGGATAAGAAAGGATCGGGGTTGAAGGCCCTGTGCTTCATTTCCACTTAAACAGAAAGAACTACATCAGGGCTGGACGTCGCTGAGCAGAATACAAAGGAAGAGGAGAAAGACAATGACCCACCCTCACACGGCTGGCTCTCACTCTTCCTCCCCTTTCTCTCCCACTCTTTCTTTCTTCTTCTCCACACGGGCTTCGGGGCTTCAAGGGGTTTCTCTCAGAAGAAAAGCTTCCGCTCTCCAGGCTTCCAAGAGTTGTCCAACCCTCCAACCGGATTTAAGCTTCGCCTGGGCGTTCCTTTTATAGGGGTTGGAGGCCCTGTTTCAGAGGGAAAGGCCCCCTTTATTTTCTTCTTTATTTCTTCTTCTTTCCCTCTTACTTTGCCTGCAACGCCACTGCCGTGTCGCCGTGTCGAATGCTGCTATCGTGGACGTGTTGTTCGTAGGAAACAGGGGACCGCATTGATGACGGGATGGCTTCACTGCACGCCGGATAAACGCCTCGGAGAACAGATTGCTTGCTTCAGCTAATCCGGCGCGGGGGGATACCAATCGCGCCGGAATAGCCCTCTCTTTTGCCTTTAAATTGAGCGCACCGTATTATCATTCCGAAATGGGCACGCCGGTTTAGCATAAAAAAGGGGGTGGCGCCGTTTTAACAAAAGTAAGGGGGAGCTCGTATTGGGGCATAAAGTGGGGCGCGCCGATTTTGTCATACTCAAGGGCACGCCGGTTTAAGATGACCAAGGGGGGAACATTAATCAAAGGTGAGCGGGCCGTTTAAGCAAAAGGGGGGTGGCGCCGTTTTAAGGCACGCCGCTTTAAGGCCCTTCCATGCCGTTTTAAGCACCGAACGGGTTCTTTTCAAAGTCGTGGCCATTTATATGAATGTTGGCATTCCCGGAATGTTCCGGTTGCGATGTATGGCCTCCACAATGTTTCGTTCGCAGCCTCTGGGGCTCGGTCCCAGACTTTGCGTGACTTTCGATGCACGCCGGGCTGTGTCGGAGTTCCCGACTCTTCTTCGATTCAGCTCTCAGCACGACCGGCTGTAGAGTTGTGGCCGTATCTTTCGCCCGGGGGGGCTCCCTCATCGGCTAGCGGACCACCAAGCGAGTCCTCATCCTGATCGGGCAAGGCATGAGGTTTATTTGGCATTTTCGTCTTCGGCTTGCTCTCGAGTGTCGAGACGTGCATGCCGTATGATCATCATCGACATTTTTTCGACGTCCATAGGTGTGTACCGCTGAAGACACCCAAGCTGGGTGTGCCATTCAAGACGCTGGACGGGCGTGCCGCTGAAAGACACTACAGGGTGTGCCGCTGAGGGGTGGCAGGGGCATGCCGTTGGGAGGCCACCCTAAGTGTGCCGTTGAAGGGGCATAGGGGCGTGCCGTTTTAAGGCAGCAAGCGTGTGCCGTTGAAGGCGGCATAGGTGTGTGCCGTTGGGGTTGACTGGAGCCCGTTGCGAGCCCGAGTTACAGTCCACTTGGTTTTCTTTGGGGCCCACGGGTCGTGAGCTTTTCGGGGGTTAATTTCTCTTCGCTGTCGTGACTCCGGAGACGGCTTCACGGTAGTGTGCATATTCGGGGAGTCTGGGTGGCCAGTCTCTCTGGGGTTTTTTTCTTGATGTTGCTGTTGATGTGAGACAGAGCAGGACGAATGGGCATGCAATTTTGCACGTCAACAAATGCCCCCCACCCACGGGCAACGCGGGCGAAGGATGAGCCGAGCGGTGTTCATGAGTGTACTTGTTCTTCAGGGTTGTCTTCGAGACCTTGACGTCCGGAGAAGACGACGATCTCGACATCAGCTTTATTATATGTAATTGCATACGTAAACCCGAACACACACCGGCACGGAAAGGTGCGTAGGTGAAGCGTCCTTGGGCACGTACATGTGCACACACACATATGCATATACCTATATGTAATAAGTTCATTTTTATGCAAGTGTATATACGTATTTATTATTATTGTTGTATATATATATATTTTTTTATTCTTCCCTTTTCTCATCTCTTCTCCTTTTTTTTCTTTCCCCCCTTTTTTCTCTCTCTTTTTCCTTTTCCTTTTTTCTTCCTCTCTTTTTTTCCTTCTCTTCTTCCTTTTTTCATTTATTTTTTTCTTCTCTATTTTTTTTCTTTCTTTTTTTCCTTTTGTAATTCCCCCTTTTTTATTCTTTTTCTATCCTCTCTTTTCCCTTCTTTTTTTTCTTTTCTCTCTCTTCCTATTCGCTATATAAAAGGGGCGGGGGGTGGCACATCGAGCCACCCCCTCTATTTTCAAATTCTCCCTCCCTCTCTCTCTCTTCGGCGGACGAACCGAACCCCCCTCCTTTCCTTCTTCTCTTCTTCTTCGCTACTGGACGAACGCAGCCGCCGAGCGCCGTCATCATCGACGTCGTCCTCATCGGGGTGAGGCGACCGCCGTGGAGGGGTCCCCCCCCTTTCCTTTCTCTTCTCCCTCTCTTTTTCTCTCTTCTCTTCTCTTCTCTCCCTTCTCTTTTCTTCTTCCTCTTTTCTTCTCCACTTCGGAGGGCGGGGAGCCCTAGCCTCCTTCATCCCTCTTTCCCTCTTTCCCCTCTCCTTCCTCTTCTCTTCCTCCTCCTTTCTTCTCCTTCTTCTCTTCCTCTTCCTCACTTCTCCTTCTTCTCTTCCTCTTCTTCTCTGGAACCGCGGAACACGGTGGGGCGGCACCGGGCGTGTCGGAGACAGGGCGTGAGGGCGCATCGGGTAGAGAAGGGCCAGGCATGTCGGAGAGGGGAGCCACTAGTGTGCCGGGATAGGGCTACACCGAGTGTGCCGGGTGAGGATTCCCACCGTGTGGTGTACCGGGTGACAGGTGGGGCCAGTGTGCCGGGGGGAGAACCGCCACGGGGTGTGCCGGGTAGAGGGGGCACCGAGCATGCCGGGTGAAGAGGGCACAAAGCGTGCCGGGTAGAGGCTGCCCGGGTGTGCCGGGTGGAGAGGGCACGGGGCGTGCCGGGCGGAGCTCCCTTGGGGTGTACCGGGTGAGGACGCCAGGGGGCGTGCCGGGTAGCGACGGCACAAGAGGTGTGCCGGGTAGAGGCTCCAGGGGTCGTACCGGGCTGGTGGAGACTTCTTCAACCGAAGGAACACCCAGTGCTGCCCTTGGGGCACATCGTGACTTTGTTGGGGTCGTCACTCCTTGTGGACGTGCACCCGTGTTTTCCCTTCACGCCTCTGACCTAGGGGAAACTCTGCCAAAATTTCTTTAGAAATTATCGACGTCTTGTTCATTTCAATTATAGTAGAGCCCCTTTATAGTTTTCTCTCCTTCTCTTTGCTTATGGCTTGTTCTGACTTTGGATTTTTTGCACCTTGCAGTTAAATGGCCGCTCCAAGTTGTTCTTCAGCTCTTGCTGCCACCCGCACAGGGTTTGCTCCCCTACCTGTTGTGCCAGTGGTCACTTGGCTCAACGTCGAAGAGCTGGACCATGAGCACGCTGAGGTGGCCGCCCTGGCTGAGTCATCGGACTCGAGGACAAACACCCTGGAATTCAGCCGAATTGGCTGGATCGAGAACGGCTTCACTTTTGATCGGGCCGGGGATTACCGGAAAGACTACCCCAAGGACAAGCATCTCATCCGTTTCCTGAAGCATTTCCGTTCCCAGGAGAGACGGGACCTCCGAGCTGTGAGGGACATCGAGCACGCAATCCTGCAATCCTGGGGCAGTTTGTTGTACAGTGTCCCCAGGAGCATCCCCATGTACCTGGTGGGGGAGACAAGAGAGTAGAAGTCCGTATTAGGGATCGAAGCAGTGTTGCCGACGGAAGATAAGTTAGTGCGGCCTCCTAACTTCGTCCCGGGCCAATGGGACATTGCTGCTGGACTGGTCCAGGGTGAGCAGAACCGCTTTGGCTTGTTCTTAGCTCCGCTGATGTGGGGGTATAGGGAGGAGCCCTTCATCTTGGACTGTCTGGCCATCCGCTTCAAGCACGAGCTGGCCCTGGGCTGGTTCGCAGAACTCAAGGTCCAGGATGCGCACACCTTCAGAGAAGGAGCAGTGGAATTCACAGAACATGTACTATTCAACTATGCTCCACTGCTTGTTCGAACCGGCATCTATCACAGTGTTTACGCATCCCGATACAGTTACCCCATCTCTAAGGGCCTTTGCTACGGGATGATTGAGGTCTTCAATGCAGAGATGAACACTTTCTACACAGCAGAAGGCGAGACCTCATTGGATTTGTGGAGCCTCCATCAGCTGAGTGGCCTGCCCATTGATGGGGAGCCCTACAAAGAGGTGTGTCTCCCCTATCTCATTAAGGACGAGACCAACGGGGATGGCTTCTACTCAGTTGGCTACTCCTACCGGTACCTCGTGAAGGCATACCGAGAGCTATACTAGCTAGCTCACGGCGGGAAGCAGCCTCCCCGCGGGTATAGGAACAGGGTCCGCATGACCCTATGACTGAAGTACTTCTATGACGGGCCAAAGCAATATGAAGACTTCCCCTGCGTTGGTACCGCCACCGCCCGGAAGAAGCGCAGCAAAGTCAAGGCCGAGGTGAGGATCCCCTCCAGAGAACGTTGGAGCGGTGCCAACCCGGTAGGGGTCGATCTGTTGACGCATTGTGCGGGCTATTTGACATATTGGCTGTGCTCTTTTGCCATGCCATACGGAGATGAAACCGTCATCTGGCCCGATGCGATCTACCCAGCCTGCCAGATGGCGTGGGGGATAAAATTGTCTTTATGCATGGCTGCCCTCTACTTGATATACAAGACTATTGGGGACGTGAGCGTTCACCAGTTCCCGCGGCAAGCCTGGTACGTTGGCCCACTGCACTTCTTCAACGCGTGGGTCTGCTCATTGTTTCCTGAGTTTGCTCCACGCGCCCTCCAAGCTTGGGGGCTAGTTCCGCGAATGCTGGAGTTTACGAGTGCAGAGCCGGGCTCAACGTCCGAGCAGCTGTATAATATCCGAGGCCGGTTGACAACGGTCCCTCATGGCGTGGGTGGTACCATTCATTTCTGGATGCTGGCTGCCCATTCAAGTCCTCTGGTGAATAACAAGGGAGAGTGTCAAGATGACCAGGTGGAGAGGTACATCCATCCGATCTACCAGCAGACTGTGGTCCACCCGTTGTTAGAGCCGGAGCTCCGAGATTGGGCGTTGTCCATCTGCCCGAGTGTGCTAGTCTTCAGGAAGGGGGACACCTTATTGCTGGAGCCATATTACGCCTTTCGCTTCCGGTAAAACTTCAGATATGACCAACATATTCCAGTGCACAGTGCACAATTCGGCTTGCCTGTACGAAGTCTCCGGGGAAGCCCGACCGCTGAACATGCCAGATCCTGGTGGGATTTCTTCCATCGGGCGAACACTGCGACCTTCAGGGTACCGGCTCCTGGCCGAGTTCCGCATGTGACTGCGGAATACATAGAGTGGTGGAACGCCCGGACGAGCTTTTATCGGTCGTGCCGGACCGATTGCTGGGATGGGGCACAGAGGAAATTCCTGAGCAAACAATCGGTGCCCGTGCTCGACATTGACCCAGAGCACCTACTTTGGTTGAAAAATGGTAAGGACAAGGAGGTGGCCATGTATCTGGCCACGCGCCGAGAAGCTCGAGAGGCCAGGCCGGCGCCGCAAGTCAAGCTGCCTCCGGTAGCGAAGGATGACTTTAAGAAGACCCTGAGGGACCTCTACCGCATCGGGGGTGACCGTTTGGAGCTCATCAATTACCCGCTCCCCATAGAAGAAGAAGGCACCCCCGCGAGAAGCTGGCGTCCGGAGACGGACCCTATATGCCCCTACCACACATTCGTGAGGAGGGAAGAGCATAAGCCTTAGAACTACAAGGACACAACATGGTTATACGTCCTTCTTCGGGTGCACGGGCTGAAGGTGAATGACCTGACGGCTGCCATTCTGGACAAGCGGCTGCAAGTCACGTACTATTATGCTGACGGGTGGGGCATGGATCTGTAGACACATAAAATTGACGTTACTGTGAGTACATCTCATATTACCTTGTAATGCCCTAATTTGACCCTCAAATTACTTCTGTTTGAGTGGTTTTTCTCACTTTTCTTGGTTTTCTCTATTTTTTCGTCCCTTTTCTTATTTTTTCCTATTTTTCTGGATTTTATGGGTATTTTTAAGAATTTTTTCGAATTAACGACTTAAAGAGGGGCGTCATTTCATTTTAAGAAAATTAAAAGAAAATAAAAGAAAATGGACGTCAATTGCATCAGGCGTCAATTCCTCTCAGTTTTCAATTTTTCTGGATTTTTCTGAAGATTTTTCGGATTTTTTTGGAATTAACGACTTAACAGGGGACCTTAATTTGTTTTCAAATAAAATAAAAATCAAAAAAATTGAAATTAACTACGCATGCACGGCCGTCACTTTTGAAATTGATTTTTTTAATATTATTTTTAACCCCCTTTGAGAGGTGATTTGGTGACCTTCCGGGTGTCAGAAAAATACGCAAAAATAGTCATTGGAATCAGCACATTGAGATGCACCTCCACCTAAAAAATGGGAAAATAATATTGAGAAATGAAAACTAGCCCTATTTTGATTATTTTTGAATTAACGACCCTTGGTAGGGCGCGTTTTTAATTAACGCCTTTGGTTGAGGCGTGTTTCACAATTTTCAAAAAAAAAGAAGAAAGATTTATTTCTAAAAATGATCCCTAAATTGACGCCTTGTTCCAAGGCGCGTTTTAAATTAACGCCCTTTGGTAGGTCGTCAATTTCAGAATTGACGCCCCTATCCAAGTCGTGTTTCATCTTTCGTGTTCTAAACAAACGCAGCTTTCCCGGAGAGTTCCCTGCTATGTTTGGTTGTTTGTTTGATTGGGGAACTGGAGTCCTTGCCTCTAATGTCTATTGCTTATTCTTATCTTCCCAAATCTATCGAATCTGTGGTTGGAACCCTACTAATAGAGCCTTGCGGCTCTGTCGAAGGGGTTGGACCTTCTTCTTCTTCAATTCAGGATTCTGTCTTCTGGGCTTCTGCTTTCTTCTTTTGTTTTTACAGGAAGGTGCTGCCGTTGGTGCTGCTGGCTCAGGAGGAAGCTCCTGCACTGCACGGCTCATCTCTTCAAGGCTTCATCCCCATTGAACATCAAAGCCAAAGCTCAACGCAGGCCTTTCTTATCTTTTATTTCTTTTCCTTTGTTCATACATATGCATGCATATTGCATCCCCTGTTAATCCCCCTTCTCAACCACGTTGAGAAACTCCCACAGTGCAACTCTTGCACACCTCTTCACCTCCTTATTTTATTTGCATTCATCATCATATCTCCCACCCTCTTGCATAGGGGTTTAAGGGCAAACACCCAATAAGGTGTGTTCTTACACATGCTTTCATGTCTATTTCTACCATGAATTTGATGCTACACTCGCCTTGTTTCTAATTCAATTTTTATGGGTGTTTGCTAATTTTTGCAAGGGTAATTAAGAAAGAAGAACTCTCTTCATCGGCCGGCCGATCGGAAGAGAAAGGAAGGCACTCACAATTCCCCGCATTTGAGGTATTTTTCGCGATCCTCCATTTATTATTGATATATCTTTGAGGCCCTCGCGTCTCTGGCGATCACATCTCCTATTTTGCACCTCGTGCATGCTTTTCCATCTTTTGCATAATTCTTAATAATTCCATAAGTGGATTTCTTAGAATCTACAAATTGGCGATCACGGTGGGACCCTTTGTGTTCTTCATTTTTTACCCTTTTCCCCTTGGGCACCCTCGTGTGCCATCTCCCCTTTTGCACCCACGGTGCGCCTCCTTTCGTGCTACACGTAGTACCTTCCCCACTTATGATTGGCTAATTTGTTGGATTTTATTTGGAAATTCCACTTATCCAAAATTTTGATGAGCATGTTATACTCTGTTGCATGTTATTGATTGCCATGATTATACTGTGACTGTGATTATCCTCCTGATTGGTTTGCTGGCCGGTAGAGGGTTGTTTCTGGAGACAAAAAGAATTAACGCCCCTCATAGAGGCGTCTCTTGTCATAGAAGCGCCTCTCCACAAGGCGTTTCTTTAGTTGGCCGTGCGTGCCCCTGGATTTGACGCCCTCACCCAGAGGCGTTTCTTTCATTTGTAGCGCCTCCCTCTAAGGCGCGTTTTTACCCTGCCTGTGGGCTCCCACAGTGATTCACGACCGTCACACGGTCGTCTATTTTGTTTATAGCGACCTTCCCCAGGTCGTCTCTTTCCTGTGTTTTTTTTTTCAGAGCCGTGTTGCATTGATTATTATACTGATTGCTCTGGCTTATTGTTTGATTCACTCATATCCTGCTGCATTCATCCACTTGCATTGGTTTGGGAGACCTCCTCTCCCCACATCTTTAGGAGCCACACACCCTCTTGGTGAAGGAACGACCCTCCATTGAGCGCTCCGTCTCTTTAGATCGGAAATTCCTAAACCAAGCCTCCGTAAGTCCCCGCACCCGTGGATTCCCTCACGGACGCCGGGCAGGTTGTACCCTTGAAGTCCCGGGTTAGTTGGCCTAAGCATGGTGAGAGAGTGTTCCTAGTTGGCACCGAAGTTAAACCTCATTTGAAACTAGGTTCCCCCTCGAGTGATTATATCAATTTGTTAAAATTCATTAATTCACCAAGGTTCAAACAAATTAAGATCAACGGTAACCATCCCACTTGTGTGTTTCTTTGCAAATTATTGATTGCATAATGGCTTACCATGATAACAAAACCAACATGTTTAATTCAATTCATGAGGATGCACAACCGTGCACATCTTATAATCCTCAATTTCAACATGTTCATCAAAATTCTCACCATATCTTCAAGGGACCACGTCCTCATTCTTATGGTGTTGCCCGATCAATGGGCAATGTCCAAACCCATGGTCCCTCGTCTCAATTTCGAGCCACTATTCCAATCGGACCGTCTCCTCCTAACGATGAGAATGTCTCCCAAATCTTGCATGCATTAGATCATCTCACCCCTCAACAAATCCAAGCCCTTAAGGCCGTTGTTGAGGGTACATCTCATTCATCGCATTCTTCTCATTCTCCTTCCAATCCTACATGGGTGGCCCATCACCCACTTCCCCCTTCTACTCACAATCCTAATCGGGTAGCCCATCACCCATCTCCTCCTATTCACCCTTCTCCTCGGGTGGTCCGACACCCGCCTCCTTCTATTCCTCCTCCATCACGGCCCCAAGACCCATTTATTTCTTGCAATCCGGCCCATCCAGGTTCTTCTACGGGTCGGCCCATTAATCCCCCTCCACGGCCTTCATATGCGGCCCCTCCTTCAAGGCCCTGCCAACCCTTGGTTGCTCAAGCCACACCCCTCCAACAAACTCTTCTTGACAAGGTCACTTTAATGGAGGAACAATTAAAGATGGTTACGAGTCCACGGCCCGCTCCTCCTACTCCAGTCAATCCCCTTCATGCCGCTCTGAATGATATTACAAAAATGGAGAAAGAGTGGAAGGATAGGATGGATGACTATGGTATCGGCAGTTCAAGCAAGCAAGAGCCGGCAGATTTCAACGCTCAAGTGGACGCCGTCCGCCCTCCACCCGTCCGCACACTTCATTCATATGGCCTTCCACCTCCACATACGCAACATCATTACATTCCTCCATCCACATATACGCCTCCACTACGGTGTCCACTTGAATTTGATGATGAAGAACCGGCAATTGGAGAATTCGAGGCAACATACGATGAAGCTTTGCAGGCACCCCTTCCGAGTTTCCTTCGCTTCCCACTTCCCCCACTATCATTTGATGAACCCCCTGCTCAGGACGAAGCCACCGTCCCTAATCCAACCCCTGTTTCCGAGACTTCTTGGTGTTACGATGATGGGTCGGTACTTCAATCACCCACGCCGGCGCATCTTGAGTCTCCTCCTCCTAACACCGCTCGCCCCGTTCGGCGTTTTCTCCGCACCAAACCTCCACCAATTACACCTCCACCAATTACACCTCCACCAGTTATGCCAGCCTCCGCACCATCGGCCTCCACCGAGCCTACCGTCGAACTTTCCCCAATTCAACCCTCCATTACACCTTTAACACCAAACCTAACTACCCCTACTCCACCACTTAACCTATTACCCGTGGCTAATCCTGAGCAGGATCAACCCTTTTTTGCACTCGAGCCAACCCCAACTGCTTCCGAGCAAAGGGAGAAGCTCGACGTGTTTGAACCTCCGCCTCCACTTATCCTTTCTCCAACGCCTTCCACTACACCCCCACCATCCACGAAGCCTCCCACCTCCGCTTCACCTCCCTTTACTACTCGGAAGGGGAGCGCTGCTACAAACACTTGTGCCGAGGATGATCAAGAGCCGGGTAAGAAGAATTTGGCCACTGCCGTGCAGATCAAGATGCAAGAGTTCATTTGCCGGATGCCAATCCGGGTTATTGTGCCAAGCACGGCTGAAGAGGTCAAGCCGCCACTGCTCGCTAGAGAAGAATGCCAAGCGTTGATGCCACCCAAGGGCAGGGCAGGGCACCCCTTGTTCCAACTTTCAAATCCTGAATTCATTCTTCCATACAAGGGGCGAATGCCCATTTTGTTCAACACTCCTTATACGCCACAATCAATGGGCATGACAATGCTTCCTATCCCAACTTTCCAACTCTCTCACACTATTACTCTCCACTCTTCAAGGGGGTTGTCATTTATTATTGAAGCTTCTTTCTTTGGGCCGATTGGTTATACTCTTTCACTGCTGTGGAGGGGCAGTTATCTTGGTGCTAAGGGGCCTTCCACTCTTTTATCCACCTTCCATTCAACTCCACCCATATTCTCATCTGTCACCGATTCTTCATGGGCCACTCCAAGGGTAAAGAGGAGGATCTCATCCTCTCACTCTTCATATTCTTCATGTTCTTTGCATTTCATGGCATTCATGCATTCACTGCATTCATCGCATCCATCCTATTGCATGCAATTGCACTTCTTCTTTCCCGGGTTTCCGGACCCGTATCTTCCCCGCCTTCCGGCACCTCCGGATATCCCGCATTTCCCATCCTATTCATCTTCATTGCTCGGGCATTGTCCCCTTTCCAATCTCTTCTCAGGGCATCGCGCCCCTTTCCAACTCCTGCACCCGGACCCTCCGGATTTCTCCTTTATCCTGCTAGGGCATCGCGCCCTTTTTCATCTCATTCTCCCAGAATTTCCGGACTTCCTTCTTGGGCATCGCGCCCCTTTCCATCTCATTCCTCCGGAACCTCCGGATCTTTCTCTTCCCCCAGGGCATCGCGTTCCCCTTTCTGCTATTTCCATGGCACCTCCAGGTGTTTTACCCCTCCTTTTAGGGCATGACGCCCTTCCTGATTTCATCCCTCGGAACCTCCGGATTCTCCATCTTATTCTTTCTATCTTTTCCAGGGCATGACGTCTCATTCCTCCGGAACCTCCGGATCTTTCTCTTCCCCCAGGGCATCGCGTTCCCCTTTCTGCTATTTCCCTGGCACCTCCAGGTGTTTTACCCCTCCTTTTAGGGCATGACGCCCCTTCCTGATTTCATCCCTCGGAACCTCCGGATTCTCCATCTTATTCTTTCTATCTTTTTCCAGGGCATGACGCCCCTTTCCATTTGCTTCCTCCGGAACCTCCGGACCCTCCATCTTTCTTCCGATTCATCTTTCTGCTCTTCGAGGGCATCACATCCTTCATTTTCTTCCTCCTCTTCCATCATCTTTTTCCATATTTCTTCCCAGGGCACCGCGTCCCTCGATATCTTATCCCTCCAGAGCCTCCGGATTCCTCCTATCACGATTCTCCTCCACAACCTCCGGACCCTCCGGATCTGCCTCTTTCCATCTATCAATTTCTTCTTCGATTCCCCCTAATCCTGGGTCCGACCCAACTTCTTCCACATCCACTGCCTTGGGCATCTGCCCATTCTCTCACTGCTTTCGAGGCTTTAGTCCTCACTCCTCCTTCTAATTCTCCGCTTCTTCTGTAGACCTTTCATGTGATCAGGGTCTCCACACCTTAGTGAGGGAGTTCTAGCCCTCGCCTCTCTTCCTTTTTTTCCTTATTCGTCTGAGTCTGGTCTTGGCACCACTCCTTCTTGTTATGCCACTTTCAAACCCTTTGCTTCCAATCCTTTTGACTGCCAAAGAGGATTATCCCACGATGATCAACCTCGCCTCTGACAGCTGCTTCTACAAAGGTTGTAAGGTAACATATTGGCGTAAGTACTCATTTCATGATATCATTATCTCATTGCTTCACGATGATTTTCAAAATGAAGTGCTTCTTAACAAGATTAAAAGTGGTGTTTTAGACCTTTATCTTAGGCTTTTGTATCTCATAAAAAAGTCTTTAGGCTTGCTTTTGCAGCACCTTTGGTTAATAAGAACCCCGCGCTGGGAATTCGACATTCTTTCCCCGCTTGTTAAGAGCAACCCTTAGCTGGGCACCGCACACACTTCACGGCGTCCTTAGCGGCTCCTTTGGATAAAACACCGTTGCTACTTTGGCCATGCCATGAGAATTCCTGAAAGTCTTTTTCTCTTCTTTACTCGGCCGAATGCAGGGGAAAGAGGTTGACGGATGGGATGACCAACCTCGGTACTCCCCAATACGAGAGAAGTCTCAAATAGGGACAGTCTTGACCCAAAATCAATATGAGTTTTCATATGAGTTTTCATGATATACATCTCGCCAAAAGGGCTATTATGAAAATCAAGTCAAAATTTCGATAAAAGTAAAATTGTGAATTATGGCATGTCAAGAGTGGCAAAGTCCCCCCAGGGAAAACCCTGGTCGTATGCATGTCAAGGGTCTAAAAATCAAAGGCACAAAGCCCCGGCACAACAGACTACCTCTTTGAGGGGAAACACCTTGGAAGGAATTCAAGTCCCGACATCTCCCATCCTACATAAAGCTTATCCTCAATTATTCTTCTCTTCTCCCTCTAAGACCGAATGTTTATCGGGTATGGCCTTGGTAGGAGCACCGTTAATCAAGGGCAGTCAGTTATAGGGCGCCACCCTTCAATGCACGCTCGGCTTTGGGTAATTTTAGCGAAAGGGGAAGGAACAAGGACCCCTAGCCAGTGGTTCAAAAATACCCTTTGATGCTGCATTAACAATGTCTAAACAAAAAAAAATCAAAAGAAAAAAAACAAAAAAACTTGAATATTTCCTAAGTCAAAATCAAAAAAAATTGAATATTTTCTAAGCCAAAATCCAAAAAAATTGAATACTTCCTGATCAAAATCCAACAAAAATTGAATATTTTCAAAATTCATAATAAAAATTCAAATATTTTTCAAAATCCACATAAAAATTCAAATATTTTCAAAACTCATAAAAATTTGCATATTTCAAAATCCAAAAAAAAATTTACATTGTATTTTCTGATGGTGTTTTTTACAGGAACAATAATTTTTGCAAGGACCAAGAGCACGGGATGAGTCCTCTCCATTCACCGCTATCAATCTCTTGATTCTTCCCAATATCATCATGATTCGTCACTATGGACACTCCTGATTACCATCTCTCTATACTGGGCATTAAATGATCGTTCATCTCCTAATCTTTTAATCAACTCATGCTGATTTCACTTGCTTGATTCTGATCATCCAATCTCAATCTCACATGTCAAGATTGTCATCCTCATGACAAAACAACAAACAATGATGCTTTGCAATGCTATGATTTAACTCATGATATTCATGCTAAACATGCTTCGCCTTGCTAATACATGCTTGAATACTATCCACACCAAGCTTTGGTTGCTTTGATGATTATGTTGTGATTGCTATTAATGCTATGTTTCATGCTATGCTTGCTATGCTTAAATGCCATATTCATTACTTGTTATCTTTTATATCTTGGCTGATGAATCTTTGAGCGCAGGAAGAAGCTCTTGGTCCCACCGACTGGGCATCATCATCCAAGCCCCACGGTGCTTGCACCTCATTTCTCAGTTCCCCATGCTTATTGCTTCACCATCCCCCTGTATGCATTCTACTATATGTTACATACGCTACTAGATTATATCAAGGACCTTGTGACTTTGGTAAATCTGGGATTTGAGTTCCCCTCATCAAAAATAATGATGATTCCAGAGGCAGTCTTAGTCATACGGATAGGCCGTTGAGCCGTCCAAGACTGGGGACGATGGTTCCCTTTTGCGAGTTGGTGCGCGGATAAACGGGCTTCGGCTTAGTATCAGTTCGCAGAATGGGTTTCTTGACCCAGTCTTGGCAGTTTAACAATATTATCCTTGATTATCTTATATTTTCATTTGTTTTAACTTTTCCCTTTAAACCCAGCATGCATTCATGTAGGAATTTGAATAAATAATTTTGGAAAATCATTCTGATAAGCTGATTTGGAGAGTCAAATTGATCTTAATCTTTCCAGATATGAGATATTCATTGCTGAATGGAATCCTCAGTTCGTTTTGTCGCTATTTTGGGTCATTTTCTCGAAAGCTCCTTGTTTGGATTTCTATCGTCTTATCTCAATCCTTTTACTTTGATCCACCTTGGCTGCAGCACGTCCACATTGGCTGGTAACCGCTCCCCAATGGTGAAACCTACAGGTTTGTGACCTGGGGTACTTCCACCGCGCTGGAAGTTGATCATTCTCCTTTGTGCCCGCGTGCACACTCCCTCTTTTATCCAAACATCGTTGATTTCATTGAATTTCCCGGGATTGCTTCATCTCGAGCTTTTGATTTCATTCTTATCAAGTAATGTTGATTGCGTGTCTCATCACACCTTGGCATCTACTTTTCAGTTCGCTCTGCTCCCTTGTAAAGCAGACGCCAAGGCGGGACAGCTGTAGACACGCCAAAATTGACGTTACTGTGAGTACATCTCATATTATCTTGTAATGTCCCAATTTGACCCTCAAATTACCTCTGTTTGAGTAGTTTTTCTCACTTTTCTTGATTTTCTCTATTTTTTCCTCCCTTTTCTTATTTTTTCCTATTTTTATGGATTTTCTCGGTATTTATAAGAATTTTTTCGAATTAACGACTTAAAGAGGGGCGTCATTTCATTTTAAGAAAATTAAAAGAAAATAAAAGAAAATGGACGTCAATTGCATCAGGCGTCAATTCCTCTCAGTTTTCAATTTTTCTGGATTTTTCTGAAGATTTTTCAGATTTTTTTAGAATTAACGACTTAACAGGGGACGTTAATTTATTTTCAAATAAAATAAAAATCAAAAAAATTGAAATTAACGACGCATGCACGGGCGTCACTTTTGAAATTGATTTTTTTAATATTATTTTTAACCCCCTTTGAGAGGTGATTTGGTGGCCTTCCGGGTGTCAGAAAAATACGTAAAAATAGTCATTGGAATCAGCACATTGAGATGCACCTCCACCTAAAAAATAGAAAAATAATATTAGAAATGAAAAATAGTCCTATTTTGATTATTTTTGAATTAACGACCCTTGGTAGGGCGCGTTTTTAATTAACGCCTTTGGTTGAGGCGTGTTTCATAATTTTCAAAAAAAAGAAGAAAGATTTATTTCTAAAAATGATCCCTGAATTGACGCCTTGTTCAAGGCGCGTTTTAAATTAACGCCCTTTGGTAGGTCGTCAATTTCAGAATTGACGCCCCTATCCAAGTCGTGTTTCATCTTTCGTGTTCTAAACAAACGCAGCTTTCCCGGAGAGTTCCCTGCTATGTTTGGTTGTTTGTTTGATTGGGGAACTGGAGTCCTTGCCTCTAATGTCTATTGCTTATTCTTATCTTCCCAAATCTATCGAATCTGTGGTTGGAACCCTACTAATAGAGCCTTGCGGCTCTGTCGAAGGGGTTGGACCTTCTTCTTCTTCAATTCAGGATTCTATCTTCTGGGCTTCTGCTTTCTTCTTTTGTTTTTACAGGAAGGTGCTGCCGTTGGTGCTGCTGGCTCAGGAGGAAGCTCCTGCACTGCACGGCTCATCTCTTCAAGGCTTCATCCCCATTGAACATCAAAGCCAAAGCTCAACGCAGGCCTTTCTTATCTTTTATTTCTTTTCCTTTGTTCATACATATGCATGCATATTGCATCCCCTGTTAATCCCCCTTCTCAACCACGTTGAGAAACTCCCACAGCGCAACTCTTGCACACCTCTTCACCTCCTTATTTTATTTGCATTCATCATCATATCTCCCACCCTTTTGCATAGGGGTTTAAGGGCAAACACCCAATAAGGTGTGTTCTAATCTATGTTTCCATGCTCATCCTTTTATTAAGAATTTGATGCTACACTCACCATGTTTCTAATTCCATATTCTCTTATTGGTGTTTGTCTTTGATTATTTTGCAAGGGTAATCAAATCGAGAAGAACTCTCTTCATCGGCCGGCCGATCGGAAGAGAAAGGAAGGCACTCACAATTCCCCGCACTTGAGGTATTTTTCGCGATCCTCCATTTATTATTGATATATCCTTTGAGGCCCTCGCGTCTCTGGCAATCACATCTCCTATTTTGCACCTCGTGGATGCTTTTTCTTCTCATGCTTTTTCTTCTTTGTTCTAAGTGGATTTTTTAATTAGATCTACAGGATCACTTCAATCTTTTCTGCCACCTCGCCTTCAAGAAGCATGCAGACCTGGCCGCCCTTGCCGACCGCTACCAGAAGATCGGGGACATGTGCTGGCTGGTCCGGGAGGCGGCACGCCGGGACCAAGAGCCCTCTTTGAGCTATTAGCCTATAACACTTCGGCTGTACACTGGCCCTCGTGGTATTAATACTTCCCCTTTCCTTCAGCTTCCCACAGTTATGGTGTGCTATGGTGTTGAGTGCTAATCGAGCTTCCCCTCTTCTTCTTTTGACAGATCACCCTTCTAGCATCCAAGTGGCGCACTATCGGAACCTCCTTCGGGCTGCGCAGAAACCCCCCTATTTTGAGGATGTGGAACCGGCCCTGACCACAACTCCTCTGCCCATGGCCGTGAAGAGGTCCAGGGCAAAGTCGCCTGTGAAAAAGGCATTGGATGCCGCCAAAGCGGCCGGGTGGCAGGAGGCGAAGCGGAGAAAGATGGAGGCTGCTAAGACCTCGACGACCGTTCCTCTAGTGCCCTCGGTCCCATCTTTCGACGAGTTCGAAGCTGCTCGAGCCGAGCCGAGCCAACCTGTAGGTTAGACTCCTTCGCCATTGGTGTCCCTCAGGACTTATTTTCATCTCGGGACAAGACCCTTACATATGTATGCTTCTTCTTATTTTTCAGCTGTCGTGGAAGAGCCAGCACCCGTACTTATTCCCGATGTGGGTGTGGCCGCGATCGTAGCAGAGCCGACCCCTACTCCGACTCCCCTGCCCAAGGCCAAGGAAAAATCTCAGGCGAGGTCGCCTGTAAAGAAGGCGTTGGCTGCAACCAAGATAGCCGTGCGGCAGGAGGCCGAGCGAAGAAAGGCGGAGGCCACCTCGACTTCAACAACCGCCTCTCCGGTGTCTTCAATTCCATCTTTTGAAAAATTCGCCGCTGCTCGAGCTGTGCCGAGCTAGGCCGCAGGTCAGATTATTTAGCCATTGGAACTCTTCGCCGTTTATTTGCAACTCGTGTAAGGCGCCTTACACCATGAGAATTTTAATTTCAGTCACCGTGGAGGGGCCAGCACCTGTCCTTGTTCCTGATGTGGACGAAGCTATGGTTCCCGGGGTAGTGCAACCCGTCGAGGAGACCGTCCATGAACAACTCCCCACTATGGAAGTCGAAGGGGGTAGTTGTCCTTGTCAACTCAATTGATTTTCCTTCATCTTTCAGGAGTTCATCGGCTCTGACATGATCTGCCTCTTCACCTATGTGGCAGACGTCGGCGTAGCAGTTATCAGACCGTTGGGGGCCCGTCTGCACCTCCCGGTGACGCGTACGTACGCGAGGAAGAAGTCAAGATCCGGCATATCGCCATTGTCGAGCCGACGTGAGGATGCATCGACCTCGAGATGGAGGCTTCTTCACTGGCGAGAGAAGTGCCTGCCCCGGCCAAATCCTCGTCAGGTGAGAAGGTAGATTATGACTACTCTTCTGACGAGGTAGCTTCAGATGAGGGCTTCTCCAGGGGGTCCGGGCCTTCTGAGTCGATGCTGAAGGCTCCCCTGTTGATCGCCTGTTTAAGTCTGGTGGAGAGGGCCTTTGTAAGTATATGTTTGTTCATGCGGGGCTTCCCTGCGGCCATTCACTGCTCTTATTTCTTTGGTTTTCTTTTATTTTGAAATCCTGGAGCGATCTTCGCCCGTGGTTGCAGAGATGCATACCCCGGATGTACCGACCACTTGTTGACACCTTGAAAATGAGCAAGGGCAGAAGCAGAATTGAAAAGAAGATTAGACCAACAGTGAAAGATCAATGATGAAGTTTGTCAACCATCTACCCGGCTGAAGCCTTTCGCCGGCCAAGCTGATGTCCGGTGCCATTGTCAGTCAGACGGCGGCACTGATGATGCAGCAGTCATCCGACTGATGAGACCTCCTAGCACATTCTAACAAGAAGCCGGAACCGGCAAATGAGGATTGTAAAGGCTTTTACAAAGTCAGAACAAAAGAAGAATCATCTCCACAAACTATACACCCGGCTGAAGTCTTCTCATACTGAAGCTGATGTCCGATCTTGTCATCGTTCAGGTGACAATGCTGATGAAACCCCAGTCCAATGACTGATGAAGGTTCCTTTGGTCTACAAGAGTCCAACAACAAATTCCTGATACAGTTCCGATATGTTTATAGAGCTAACAATTCTAAGTGGAGCTTAAAAGCCCTAAATGGGCCTATGAAATGGGCTTAGGGGTGTGGCATCCAGGCCCCCTCACTCAAATCACACGCCGTGCCGGGAGCTACTGTCATCTCAGGCGCGCCGTGAAGATGGAGTGGAGTGGCACGCCGACTTCCACCTGCCGAGAGGGTAAGAGGATCGGGTCTATAAAAACCCACCCCTTCGAAAAGCAAGAAAAAAAGGGGGAGGAGGCCAATTGATTAGAAGAAAAAAAAGGAAGAGAAGAGACTACCAAGAGACCAACAGAGAGAGAGAGCCTCCTCCGCTGAGAAAAGGGAGAAGAGATCAATCCGAAGAGAAAGAGAAGGAGAAGAAGCTCCAGGTGGGCAGCTGGGGAGGGAGAGGAGTCACTGCTCCGCCCTCCCCCATGTTTTCTTTTCTTCTTCATGTAATTATACGAGTCTTGTCTCGATTCCTCGGATGTCACCGGGATATCCCGGCCCCTGGCTCATCCCCCCTTTTCCTCACTCACTTCTCGTGGTTGATTTGAGTTTTGGAATGATGCAATGAAATGGAATGTCACGATGGCCCGTTTGGGTACTGAATGATTGAAATATCTGCTATCTGTCCCCCCTTTTTTCATCCGCTGTTCTTTGAAGCGTTTGTTTGCTTAGATGCTCCGAATTTCTGGCTCGAGTCGTTCTCTCGTGAAGGATGAAGACGGAGCCCCAACCCTCATTCAATGGGTTATTGGGCTCTGTCCCCCTCCTTCCCTCCCTTGGATGATGGACTTTCCCGCATATCATGGATTTCTGCTGAGCTCCCAGCTGGTTCGGGGTCAGAGACATCAATCTCTTGATCGTCTGAGCAGCAGGTGACCAGAAAAACACCTCACATCCCCGAGGGTTTAATAATGGATGATCTTGCCCTTCGACTGATGCTAGCCTCCCTTAAACCCCTGACCTTCACGCCCATAAAACCTTTGTGATTGATTCCCCCATCTGAAATCCTGCCTGAAACCCCCCCTTTGAAACCAAAAGAACTAAGAACAGGGGGCCGGAACCTTCCCGGCTCCCCGAACAGTGCCCCATGAAGAGACCTTCCCGGCGCGAGACTTCCCACGTTGATAACCTCCATCCCCAGCTTCTCGGCACCAGGAACAGCACCTTGTGAAGAAGACTTCCCGGCGCGGTGAGTTTTGGCGCCGGGAACCACCCCTCTTGCCATACACCCCTTGACACTATGGATTCTCTATCCCTTGACCCCGGATGAAAGCCTCCCTGCCACCAGCCAAGAAACCATACAGATACCCCTTATAGTCTACTAGATGTAGCCTCTTATTCTGTCAAAGGGCACCCCAGGTCATCATATGCACCTCAGGGATAAAGATTAATGGGGATAACCCCCACATAACCTTACGAGCCAAGGGAGCTCTACCACTGCATAAGCTTCAATGGCCTCAAAAGGGATATTAAGCTAGTGCTCCAAGCACATACACGGGGCAGGGGTCCAATACCCCTCTATTGTGGCTTTCATCCCGGCACTCCGTAGATGATTGCCTATCATTCCCTAGCAAAGGCTGATTCCAGGGGACGTGCTACCCAAATTCTCCCAGGATGATGAAAGACAATATTAAACTGTCCCCGGGACTCTGCACATCAATGGTGAAAGAGGTCCTCTACGCTGGATTGGTCTTCCCCATTTCCTCTCAGCCTCTGGCCTTCTTTTGAAACACAAACCAAAATCAGTTGAAGCTCGATGAATAGATGCATTTTGATCACCCAGGGCCCATCTACTTTGACCTGGATCTCCAGGAAATCCTTTGACCCGCCAGCAAACCCCAGAACAGGGTATCGTAAAACCCTAAAATACATCTCGGTGCCTTCATCTATCTCGGCTCCGTGAACATTAGAATAAACGAGTAGCCCTCGGCGTGAACCTTCCCGCGCCGAGGACCCCATTCCTTTGGCCAGGCCGAAAAGGCCCATCAGTTCTTCTCCGGGCCGAGAGGCCTGCGCCGGGAGCTTCCCTTCTTCGCTATTGGTCGCGCCAAAACCCTCTTTGAGCAAATCCTCCTCGCGCCGGGAAGCTAGCGTCGGGAACCTCATGGCCTTATCTTCATCACGTCGGGAACCCCCGGCCCTCTCACCTTGGCACCGAGAATCGGCTTCCTTGCCCTTGCGCCGAGAGTCTCCCCTGACTCTTTCGCCTTCGCGTCGGGAGCTTCATTCTCGGACCAGTTGAGCCGAGAGCTCGCCCTATCACCCAACGGGATCTTCAACCCCTTGGTCAGACCTACCCAGGGGGCCCATGAGTCACCATCGTCGCCCGGGGGATAAATCAAAGGGAGTCAGACTCTCTTATTCGCATCAGATTTATGCGCATTCCCTTTAACCAGCGTGAGCTATGCCACTACATAGTGTCACCGGCTCTTAAAAGGGAAAAGTCAAATATTGCCCCAGGGCATATACGTGTAAGGTCGGGAGGTTTGACCTCTCTCTTTCTCTCGGCTTTCATCCCGGCACTCCGTGGGTGACAGCCTATTTCCCCCTGGGCATAATCCAGATAAAGGGGAAATGCTGTCAAAATATTGATCGATGCTTTAAACCTCCGCCATGGTCATGGCTCGGATTGTGTGTGATTGGTATCCTTCGTCTCTCCTTCTCCCAAGTCTAGTCGTTTTGAACCGCCAATTCAACGATGTAGTCTATTTCTGTGGTTGATGTTACTATCTTACCCGCCTTCCTAGCCCTGGTATGAAGTTTGAATTGTGCATACGCACATCTGTTTGCCTTATGAGGCCTCCTATTTTCGGCGTTTAATCAAGGGTTGTCCTTCTTAGGAAGGGCGTAATTAACGTCATAGCCTTTATGGTATGACGGACTTCTGGTCCCGACTCGGACTTCACAATCGACTGACCATGTCAGATCGAGCGCACAATGAAATCGTCACACATGTGACTGGCCCGCCAATTAACCAAACTAATAAATCAATAAATCAATAAATATTTAACATAAATAAATCCCCGCGTCCACAAGTCTGGCACGCCCGGTGGGACCTAGTCTCCCTTCATCTCTAAGCCGAAATAGGAGGCCCAGTGGGCCCCCCCCCAAATTTCTGATTCCGTGCTTTCTTTATTTTCAGGAAACTACAATGACGGCTGGAATCATCTCTGTACACTTTGATCAACAAGTGGTCGATGTACATGTTCGAGAGGGCTACCTGGCAGTACCTCTTGCGTTCGGATCGATGCCGCCTGCTGTCGGGATGCCCAACTGCTTGGGGCTCATCTTCACTGACTTGCTTGAGATCGACAACCAGGAACAAAAGACTGTTGTCGAGACATTGCCACAAGCTACCATCCCCAAAATGAGCCGAGGGATGCAGGATACTCCTGAGGTCGTGGCCTGCTTCGTCCATCACGAGGTGAAAAGGGGCGCACCCTCTGCTGCTGGAAGAAGAAGGAGATCCGACAGGAGAGCCCGATCCACTATTGCGGGACGCCGGATATCCAACTCAGGAAAGACAATGCTGATCGGAGGAATCCGGACGAACCTCAACGGCCGCCCGAGAGAGGCCAACCCAGATGTGGTCGTCCCGAGAGTACCCACCACCAACAGATTCCAAACTCTGGCTACTAGGAGGGTCGACGTCGAGAAAGAGCACCGAAGGCTGTTGGCACCAAAGCCGCCCAAGTTCAGGCAGATCTAGCGGCAGAAGAAGACCCAGAGCTGGGCCCCAGCTCAAGATGAAGAAAACATTGCTGACACCACTGTTGCCCGCTTCAGGGCAGGAAGCAGAAGAGGAAAAGGAAGAGACATAAGAAACACTGCTGCTGTTCACCCCGGGGCTCGGGGTAGGAGAGATGAGGAAGAGAATGAAGGAAGAAATCTGACTACTATTCGCCCCAGGATAAGGGGCAGAAGATATGAGCAGAAGGAAGACCTAACGGTCACCCACCCCATGGCTGGGGGCAAAAGATGGGAAAGAAAGAATTATGCTGCTGCTGCCAACTGCTGCCAGGATGGGAGTAGAAGGTTCAGGGAGGAAGAGGAAATGAGAATAAGTGAACCAGTCGCTGCTGTCACTCTAAGAAGACCAAGAGCATGCGCCAGACAGGCCGATATACTCAAATACTGCAAAGCCGAGCACCTGACTGCTCAGGTGGGGAGACTGGCTTATCAGCAGAAGAACTAGGAAAGATTGATGCTCCAACCAAAGCCACGAAGGCACAATCAAGAGGAGATGAAACAAGTGGCTCAAGACTACTTTCACTACCTGGGGAACTCCGCCCTCGGGTAGCAAAGATTATCCCGTGCCTTGGGCACCATGGATGAAGAAGAAGAAGAAACCCTTCAAGAAGTGATGCTCGGAGTCTCCTCCTCCGATTCCAATGATTATGAAGAAGGCCACAGAGCCTGGTATGGGAAAGAAGACCTGCATAGGGAAGAAGCTAGAGAAAGAATATCAGTCTTTGACCGGCTCAAATACCCCGATCAGATGAGAAGGAAAGTCTACAGGCAGAGGGAAAAGATGCAGATCTTTGCCTGCAATATGGCCGGGCTTGTCAAAGGGCAGGATATGTTACCGACACAGCCAGATGAACTGCTCAGACTAGCAACCAGACCAGGCCCCGTCACAAGAAGAGGCCAGACGGCAAAAGATAAGATGAAGACTAATGATGAAGCCTGCAAGATCACCACTATGACAGTTAATGTGGTGACAGCAGAAGATGAAGATAATCCCTTCGTCGATGATGCTGAAGGGGCTTCAGAAGATCTACAGATCCCGTCAACCCTGGATCCCATGATCCAGATGATGTTTAGAAGATATCAACAGGAGATCAATGCTCTCAGAAGACAGCTAAATGAGAGGCATGAAGCTACACCGGTCTCCAAGCAAGCTGAGCCTGTGGGGCAGACTGCCAGCTCAATAGAAATGGCTATCCCAGCTAATCCTCTCTCGGCTGATAAGGGCAAAGCACCGAGCCAACCCGTTCTGCAGCAGACGGTAGCTCAGCCCTTTGTATCTCAGACGCAGCCTGCCGCGCCGACCTTGTGCGCAACTGTGATGACAACTCCTTACGGTCAGCAACAAGCTCACTTCTTCCCGAAAAACATAGATCCAGCCATAGCCCAGAAGCTGATGATTGAAAAGATTGTGGAGATGAAGCTGTCTGAAAAGACTGGTGATGATGTTAGTACCTACGATGTGTACAGGGTACCGTATCCTCCCTAGTATGCTGCTAAGAGACTGCCTCCAGGCGTCAGTAAGCCACCGAAGTTTGAAAAGTTTAATGGCCAGGGCTCTCCCAGAAAGCACATAGCTTACTACACCACAATCATGGGTGACTTGGCAGCTGATGAAGCTTATCTGCTTAAGTTCTTCGACTCATCCCTCACCGGGATAGCCTTTGAATGGTATTCAAACCTGCCGGCTGGGTCAGTGACCGATTGGCCTGACATGCAAAGAAAGTTCCGCGACAGATTTCACGTCACTGAAAGAGAAATTACAATAGCAGAACTATATGCAACCAGGCAAAAGCAAGATGAAACAGCACTGGACTACATCAAAAGGTGGAGGAACTTAGCTATGAGATGCAGAAGACCTCCTCATCAAGAAGATGCAGTGCAAATATGTAAGCAGAGCCTCAGGAGAGAGGTACTGGAAAAGATGATTGGTGCAGATGTCAGAACATTTGACCGATTGAACAATATAGTGGCAGAGGTCGAGACGTTCCTGTCTAAGCGTCCGACCGCCAGTGCTCCAACTGTGCCGAAAGGGAGATCTAATGATCGACGACCAACGCACTCTGAGGCCAACACCGTCGATTTCAGAACCTTCGAGCAATAGAAAGGGAAGAAGGAGGCAGATGAAGCTCCCCCACCAGCAGACACAGCAGAAAGAAAAGATAAGGACTCTCTGAGAAACAAAATGAGAAAGCCGTACTCTTTCCTGAAAGATAAGACAGCCGCACTATTCAACTGGGCATACAAGTTCAACAAGGTAACATTGCCTGAACCAAAGAGACCCGATGACGCGGCGAAGAAAGGTGATCCACTATTCTGTCCATATCACCGTGCGCTGGGGCACGCAATTGAAGATTGCTACGTCTTCAAAGATATTATGGAAGGCATGGTCAAAAAGGGTGAGCTACAGCTGGGAGATTACCAGGTAGAGCCACCTCGTCTACATGAGCCTCCGGCATTAAAAATGGCCGCCAATATGATTTCAATCTACCAGCAGCTGCCTAAGGAGGCCGTCGAAGAATGTACCAGGCATACTTATGAAGCTTGCTTCCTCACCCCACTGGAGGATCAGGAAGGATGGCAGATGAAACCCATAAAGAATAGAAAGAAGACTCCCGCAGCCAAAACCAATGGAGCAATTATCCGCGGTGTCACACCAAGGCCCGAACCACCTCCAGTAAAGCCAGTGTGGCGCACAGCTGAGACAGGGCCGGTCATCCGGATCCACACTCATAACCGAAGAAGATAAGTCCCCCTACCTGCACATAAGGAAGTAAGTCCTACAGCTAGGCGTTTACAGTAGTATATTAATGGGCTTGATGAATATGAACAGAAAAAGCCCGGGCACCTGCTGATGCGGGACGGGACCACGGACATGACAAGCTCGCGATCGTCCCTTAACGAGGGAAGCGTCGGATGTGCGCGGTTGAGAAACCGGCAATGAGCTAGGGTGGTCGGCTCTCTTTTGCGCCCGGATCGGGTCACGGGACGGCTTCGCTCTCTCTCGCAGCAGTGATATTATAAATTGAAAGCGAGCTAGGTATCCCTACACATGCTCTCTAGCAGCGGCATATAAAGCATATAAAGAATTAAGCTAATGCCAAGTGTAAGGGTGAAGGCGATACCTCCACGCTCTCGGCGTGGCGAAGACGGCACCCGGCCAAAGCTCGTACTCCCGAGAACTTAGTACATTATGTTTACAGTAGTACAAATAAGCCCACTCCACGCAGGGAGGTAAAGGGCGACACAAGTGGGCCCGGGAGGACCAAGTTCGGGTTGACGGGCGGTTTCGGGCAATGCTTCGGCTTCACGCGTACTCGTGCTAGTGGGGGCCCACGTATTGACCGGAGGGGTCGTGTGGGGCCTGATGACTCCTCTGTTGTGGAGACACCTGGAAAGCGTTCCCCTGGGATGGCGAGCTGCTGGAACGACCGTCGGACGCCAGGCGGCCCTCGGACGACGCTCGCCGGGAACTCGGCCACGAACCTGAAAGTTCTGTTTGCAGGCGCGCGACTCGGAGAAAACTGCTGCTGCGATCAGCCCCGTCGTCGGAATGCGACGAGGTTAGCGCCGTTGGAAAGCTGACTCAGAATACTTCGACTTAGGGGTATTCATAAAAAATAATCAGATCTGTATTTCTGATCATGTATTTTACAAGCTTGCTGGAATCTGGCCAGAACTGCAGGGGCAGGTTCTGACTTCTCTGAAGATCGACGTTGACCGGGGAGAAGACCTCCGAATCTGGAAATAATCTCTTCAGTAAAGTTGAAGATCTCTGAGAGAGGAATCTGGGACTATTTTTGGTTTTCTGATTGGAGACGAAATGGATTTTCTGGGATGTTTTTACTAGACCTGGGTCGGATCTGGGAAACTGTGGGCAGACTGTTCTTGGGAACTTGGATGAAATTTTAAAAATACCTAGAGACCTTATCAAAAATTAAGAAAATTCCTGGTGGTAGATATATGTGGACAGAACTCCCAGTAAATTTTAGCGACACAACAAAAATAAAAAGATGGTTCGAATGGCGTAACCTCAGAGCTGATGAACAGTAAACAGAACCAGGACAGATCTGGAACTTGGACGTGGACGAAAATCAAAAAATAGCTACAGGATGAATTTTGATGTGATGTTTTTTGTGGGGATAAGAGTTCTAGAGGGGAACGAACCCTGAAATTTTGAGCTTCAGAAGACGAAGGGAGTGATAGCAGGAATTCGGAGAAGAAGGGTCTGTCCTGAGTGGATAGAACACCGAAACCGTTGGCGACGACGCGTCGGCGGCGAGACGATGGCGGCGGCGATCACCGGAGTTGCTTCAGATGCTGGAGGGGATCAAGGGGGAGGGGATTACACTCTAGAAAGGGGGTTGGAGGTGGAGGAACCAGGGAGAGAGAGGGGAGGGGCGCAAGATCCAATTGGGGGCAAATGCCTTTTTTTCCTTCATTAATTCCTTCAATATGAAAAATACAACCTTATATAGGATGCCAACCAAACTCAACCTCAACCCTTGGATCTAGGGGTTAGGATTGAAGGGCTGGGATACAATGTGAATCACACATTTAATACATTAGTTTAATCTAATTTGACCATACTTATTCAACCTTGGACTAAATCTATTCAAACACCACCTAATACACAACTACCTTGCCTAATAAGACAAGGAATCTTGCGCCCCCTTCCATGGGCCAAGGCCATTCATGGGCCAAGAGCCTCCCATTAGATCATGCTAGACTTGGGCCACTCCCACTTAGATGGCCCATGAGAGAGTGGAACCCAATTTGGGCCTTAAGTGCCTTAATGACCCATTTGAAGCCTAATGACCCAATATGAAGTAACACTCTTAATGGACTCTACTAATGGTAATCTAACCTTGGACTTGACATAAAAAATGGCCCATTGGCTTGATATAAGCTTTACAAGGATGGCCCAAATGAAAGAAATCAAAAATTACATACACTTCAAGCCAATACAACCCATAATACACACCAATCCAAGCCAATACACAAAATACAACTCATAAGCTCTTGATGTCCTCATCAATTCTCCCCGGGTGGGAGGAACTCGACCCCGTCGAGTAGGGGTATGGCTGCTCCGGTACTCCGGCGGATCTGTCACCGTGCTAAGTAGCGCGGGTATGCTCCACTCCAAGTGATCGGCACCTGCTCATTCCATATATACTCGATATGCGCACTGCTATGGCTAAAGGTGGTCACTCCGAAGGGCACTCTCAAAAGGAAGGAAACAGCTCGAAGACTCACTAGGAATCACCGCTGAGTCCCTATAGGTGACTGATCCGGGTATAGATGTAGAACCGATCCCATACTCATCAAGTGAGTCGACTCGCTTCACACTCATAAGAGAACGACACGAGCTTGCATAAGACACAGGCAGACTCACCATGCACTGACACATGAATGCAAACCACGCAAACAAACCACACAAAGAAAACACACCGACTCATTTATGACCCTAGACATACCTAATGTTAGTCAGACCCGTACATGTATGACGGCGGACCAGGACACCCGAATATGTGCCATACATGCATTTGACGTAACTGGAGGTTGACATCATGGGGAACTCCTAGACATACTACGATGCACCAATCATGGACATTGGGCTTGGATGCGGGAAGTCTGGGAGGTGCGGGTGGTTTAGAGGGATCGGGGAAACCAAAGTCTTCCTTACCCCCGAGGGATGGTTCGAACCTATGGCTATGTGGAGTTTGCTTGGCCCGAATGGAAAAGGTGGGATAGTGAACTCCGCGGAAGAAGGGTAACGAGTATGAAAACTCGGGAGGGTCACTAGTGAAGGGGTCAAAAGGGTCGAAGAAGGTGTGACCCCATGAAGTGGGTTCCAACATGACATGGTCCCAATCGTGAAATTCTTGAAGGTGCGGGTGGTCACCTTCCTCCGTCATGGTAGATGGGACCGTGTATAGGAAATATGACTCCTCCCTTGGAAGCAAAGTCATGAAGTCGGGCTCATCCGGTAGCGGGAGAAGTAGAAGAACCTCCGTGGTGACACAACCCACGGTGCACTCGGAGGTAATGGACCCTATGGCCGGATGGGTGAAGCTAAGACTAGCGGGTTGGTCAAAGCCTCGGGCCAAAAGATGCGTCAACTCCCATTGTGAATCTAATCCCATGACAAGATCATCCAACGTATCAACATGGTGACGAGATCGAAATTTGGTATGGAATGAGTTGACCGGCACTAAAGGTAAGGTGGGGTCCATGGACGGGAAGGGATGTGGGACCAAGCCATCCTTGAGCCATCTAAGAAGTGGCTCGGCTATGTAAAGTGTTCCCGTAAGAAACACGGGTGGCTCAGGCTTTGGTAGTTCCCACTTTGATGGTTTCGAATGAAGACCGGAGGTAGATAACAATGGAGCATCCATGGGTGGTGGAGTAGCTTGTGTCCTTTCCCACCAATCCGAAATCATTTTCTTTATTTCCTCTAAGGAGCGGGTTGGAGGAGGGACCTTGGGGTGGACTAGCTCCTTAACTCTCGGCTCGGGTGTGGGCCTAGGCTCGGTTATAAGCTGGACTTCCACTCGGTTGGAGGTGCCTGAGTGGGTTGGGATGGGAGTGCCAAGGGGAGGTTGGTTGGTGGTGCATGGGCGGGCCACTAGATTGGGGTCACTTGGGTGGGCTTGGACGGCGGTGAAGGGGTGGGATTGGGTAGAGGTGTGGCCCACTTGATTGTGGGTGAGTTGGTGGGGTTGGTGAGTGGAATGACCTCCGTGGTTGGAGGTAGGTGGGCGGGGAACGTAGGCCCTCCTAAGCACTCTCTTCATTTCCCACCATGACTCGATGGGCCTTAGATTCCTATCCTCCCTCCAATATTTGATGTCCCTCCAAGTTGCAGCGGCTTCACCAAAAAGTCGCCTTTTGGCAACATCGACTTGCATGGGCCCGTACATGATGTACACCTCGAAGTAATCATCCATAATGGCTTCCCATTCTAGATAGACACTCGGGTCATCGGACCCGTAGAAATCCCGGGTTTCGGGCCTCGTGGGGTGGTTCGGGTGGTCCTTCCATTTGAGATAGTATCGCCACCATCCGGGAGTTTGGGACTCCATGGGACACGGGGAAACTAGTGGATGGCCATGCCGACACTCGGACCAAAACACTAGACACGACACTAAGTAATGCAAAGTTGGAATGCACTAACTAATGCACACTAAGGACCCTAGACGTAAACCAAGACTCGGTACGGGGCGGAGATAATCGACCCGAAGGTCACTCGCACAAGTGTGCGGCCTTCCCGATAGGCGTAACCTAACGGTCGGACAACACCTTTTTATATACCGAGTAAAGGGATGTATGCGACCCAAAAACGACTCTTTTTGTTGTTTTAAAAATATGATGATCCTAAACACGACTTAGACCGACTAATGACTACATGACACTTTTTTTTTTTGAATGCAAACACCCTAGACTCAACCTCGCTCTGATACCAAATTGATGCGGGACGGGACCACGGACACGACAAGCTCGCTATCGTCCCTTAACGAGGGAAGCGTCGGATGTGCACGGTTGAGAAACCGGCAATGAGCTAGGGTGGTCGGCTCTCTTTTGCGCCCGGATCGAGTCACGGGATGGCTTCGCTCTCTCTCGCAGCAGTGATATTATAAATTGAAAGCGAGCTAGGTATCCCTACACATGCTCTCTAACAGCGGCATATAAAGCATATAAAGAATTAAGCTAATGCCAAGTGTAAGGGTGAAGGCGATACCTCCATGCTCTCGGCGTGGCGAAGATGGCACCCGGCCAAAGCTCGTACTCCCGGGAACTTAGTACATTATGTTTACAGCAGTACAAATAAGCCCACTCCATGCAGGGAGGTAAAGGGCGACACAAGTGGGCCCGGGAGGACCAAGTTCGGGTTGACGGGCGGTTTCGGGCAATGCTTCGGCTTCACGCGTACTCGTGCTAGTGGGGGCCCACGTATTGACCGGAGGGGTCGTGTGGGGCATGATGACTCCTCTATTGTGGAGACACCTGGAAAGCGTTCCGCTGGGATGGCGAGCTGCTGGAACGACCGCCGGACGCCGGGCGGCCCTCGGACGACGCTCGCCGGGAACTCGGCCACGAACCTGAAAGTTCTGTTTGCCGGCGCGCGACTCGGAGAAAACTGCTACTGCGATCAGCCCCGTCGTCGGAATGTGACGAGGTTAGCGCCGTTGGAAAGCTGACTCAGAATACTTCGACTTAGGGGTATTCAAAAAAAATAATCAGATCTTTATTTCTGATCATGTATTTTACAAGCTTGCTGGAATCTGGCCAGAACTGCAGGGGCAGGTTCTGACTTCTCTGAAGATCGGCGTTGACCGTGGAGAAGACCTCCGAATCTGGAAATAATCTCTTCAGCAAAGTTGAAGATCTCTGAGAGAGGAATCCGGGACTATTTTTTGTTTTCTGATTGGAGACGAAATGGATTTTATGGGATGTTTTTACTAGACCTGGGTCGGATCTGGGAAACTGTGGGCAGACTGTTCTTGGGAACTTGGACGAAATTTGAAAAATACCTAGAGACCTTATCAAAAATTAAGAAAATTCATGGTGGTAGATATATGTGGACAGAACTCCCAGTAAATTTGGATGACCCAACAAAAATCAAAGGTTCGAATGGGGTAAACTCAGAGCTGATGAACAGTAAACAGAACCAGGACAGATCTGGAACTTGGACTTGGACGAAAATCAAAAAATATCTACAGGATGAATTGTGACGTGATTTTTTTTGTGGGGATAAGAGTTCTAGAGGGGAACCAACCCTGAAATTTTGAGCTTCAGAAGACGAAGGGAGTGATAGCAGGAATTCGGAGAAGAAGGGTCTGTCCTGAGTGGATAGAACACCGAAACCGTTGGCGACGACGCGTCGGCGGCGAGACGATGGCGGCGGCGATCACCGGAGTTGCTTCAGATGCTGGAGGGGATCAAGGGGGAGGGAATTACACTCTAGAAAGGGGGCTGGAGGTGGAGGAACCAGGGAGAGAGAGGGGAGGGGCGCAAGATCCAATTGGGGGAAAATGCCTTTTTTTCCTTCATTAATTCCTTCAATATGAAAAATACAACCTTATATAGGATGCCAACCAAACTCAACCTCAACCCTTGGATCTAGGGGTTAGGATTGAAGGGCTGGGATACAATGTGAATCACACATTTAATACATTAGTTTAATCTAATTTGACCATACTTATTCAACCTTGGACTAAATCTATTCAAACACCACCTAATACACAACTACCTTGCCTAATAAGACAAGGAACCTTGCGCCCCCTTCCATGGGCCAAGGCCATTCATGGGCCAAGAGCCTCCCATTAGATCATGCTAGACTTGGGCCACTCCCACTTAGATGGCCCATGAGAGAGTGGAACCCAATTTGGGCCTTAAGTGCCTTAATGACCCATTTGAAGCCTAATGACCCAATATGAAGTAACACTCTTAATGGACTCTACTAATGGCAATCTAACCTTGGACTTGACATAACAAATGGCCCATTGGCTTGATATAAGCCTTACAAGGATGGCCCAAATGAAAGAAATCAAAAATTACATACACTTCAAGCCAATACAACCCATAATACACACCAATCCAAGCCAATACACAAAATACAACTCATAAGCTCTTAATGTCCTCATCACCTGCTGGTGAAAGACTGTATACTCCGGGAACAGCTCGAAGAATTGAAAATTAAAGAGCAGTCAGAGGCAGAATAAGAAGAGGCTGAGACTGAACCCTTCTGGGGGCAGGGGCCAATAAAGCTTAATTCCCGGAAAAAGAAGAGGCGGCCCAAGTCCAAGAAGGGAAAGAGGGTCGTGACAGTACAATGCAACACCCTGTCAGCACTCTTTACCTCGCCCGGGGAGGACGATGAAGATGAAACATCAAATGCCCCACTAGAAGCTAACCATGCCGAGGCCTCAACCTCGGCACATGCAACACGCTCCGGAAGAAGGTGGGGGCGCCCACCACCAGCTAATCATAACATTATGGTCAGAGGGGAACAGCCCTACCAGATTCCTGAACCGGAGGTACGAGGTGTCCAGGTTCCTCCCCCTGCCGGCTTGTACAAAGAAAAGAAGAAAGGAGGTCAAACTCCAACATTTCTGGAATTTATGTCTAGTCTAGAAAATCGGCAGTCGATACAGGCTGGGCCAGATAAAGGCAAGGGACCTCAGCAATCGGCGTCTGTAGCCTACAAGCAGAATGAGAAAGAAGGGGATAACCCTTTGACGGCACCAGGGGCCATTGCTATAGAAGAAGCCCCCCAAGAAATCAGTCCCGGGGATGAAACCAGCACTGGGCAGCAGAGGCCACGGGCACCACATGAACCTCCAAAACCCCGATGGGCGGAAGAAATGAGACTGTCTAATGTCAGGGTGGGCAGTCGGATCATGAAAATGCTAAAGAAGCTCCCTACCAGATTCTCCATCTGGGAGATTCTCTCTCTGAGTGAAGAGGCTCGCCAAGCAATTGTTGATGCCTTGCAGTCGCCGGCACAATATGAAGCACTCTTGACAGAAGTGAATTCTGGGCCGTCAGTTACATTCTCAGAGGATGACATGCTGATTCCGAATTCCGGCCATACCAGACCGCTGTATATGAGGGGCTCCCTGAACTGTCAGCCACTGAACAGGATACTGATAGATCCCGGGGCTGCCGTGAACATTCTCCCATACCGCATCTACCAAAAATATTACTTTGATCTGCAGCTTACCAAGGTCAGAGACATGAAAATTACATGATTCAACCAGAAATGTGAGACGCCCCTTGGGGTGGCTGATTTTAACCTCACATTGGGGGATCTCACTACCGTGGTACGATTCTATGTAATCGACTCCAACACCACATATAAGGCCCTGCTGGGGAGACCGTGGCTGCATGAATATCAGATAGTGCCGTCCATGCTGCATCAGTGCATTAAATACTGCCATGAAGGAAAAGAAGAGAGGGTGTTTGCGGATCTGCATCCCTTCAAAGTATTCAAGTGCCATATGCTCGATGCATCCTACTACACGGAGGTGTCGCGAAAGGGTGAAGAGAGAGGGGCTGTGGTCAGCCAGAAAAAGCCGGCGACGAAGGCAAGAGACTGGTCTCCCCCGCCACCAAAGGGCTATATTAAAAAGCATGAGGTATCTCACATCTCTTATGCTGGTGACTTTGCTCGGATCACCCCTCCTAGCATTCACCCGGATGATATCAATGAAGAGATGAAAGAAAAATACACACAGGTGGAGGTCCTGCAGGGTTTAGTTAAACCCATCGCCAGCCTAGAGTACCAGACGGTGCTACCACTGAAGACTATGGAAGTCCCTCGCTTCTGCGAGCCTCCTATCATATTCTACACCGGGGAGTCAGTCGAGGAAGATGATCAAGACTGCATGGTCCCTGAAGAGGCTGCAAACCAGATGGTGCCAATCACGGGCTTGGACTATACTACCCAGCGGGTTTCGCAGATGTTCTCTAAAATGCATATGCCATCACTACAACCTGTTGTCCAAAAGAAGGCGTTCCAGGAGCTATGGGATCCGCCCCGAGATGATAAAGAACTGAGGAAGATCACTCAGCACCCGGGATTGGGTTATACCCTTCAAGAATACTATGAAGCTGAAGTGGACGTCATTTCTGTCTCCTACCAGCATGAAGACCCTCCCGAGGTGGGATATGACGAATACCCATCGGAAGATGAAGAAATCATTTACCAATCCATAATGAACAATGAAGCCCCAGACAGTCAGCCGGAGACGGGGACATCTGATGAAACAAAGAAAGATTGGTGCTGGGAAGACCTACATTGCGAAGAGGATCTGTTCCATGCTGAAACAAAGTTTGACACGGGAATCCCGGATGAAGACCAAGTAGCCAAAGAACTGAGGGAATGCCTGGAGTTTGAGCGCATCCTGGAAGAAGTCCGGGCTCTACAGAATGATGACCTCTCAAGGGAGTCTGCATCAGAAGAGCCTCTAAGGGCGGAAGACTCCATCTTTGAGTTTCCTGCTGATCCAGTTACGTCCTCGGGGCAGACTGAATAGAATACAACAATATTGGCTGTATATGATGAGCCAACACCCGCTGATGACCAGTATGATGAAACAGAAAATCATGAAACTGAAGAAGATTATATCCCGGGAGGCTTCATTGACTTGCAAGAAGCCCCGCCCGAGGTCGAAGATGGAGGTCAGGCCACCGTCGATGAGCTTGTGGAAATAAATCTGGGAACCGCAGATGAGCCAAGGCCGACATTCCTCAGTGCACTGCTGGAGCCAGCTACCAGGGAACAATATATACAATTTTTGAAGGAATTCCGAGACTGCTTTGCATGGACATATGATGAAATGCCGGGACTGAGTTCTGATGTGGCACAGCACCGATTGGCAATAAACCCAGAGGCTAGCCCTGTGAAGCAGCCTTCCAGGAGAATGCGCCCTGAATTGATAAATCAGATTAACAAAGAGGTTGACAAGCTGATTGATGTAGGCTTTGTCGAAGAGAACCAATATACTACATGGCTAGCCAATATAGTGCCCGTAAAGAAGAAGAATGGGCAGATCATAATATGTGTTGATTTCCGGGACCTTAATAACGCTTTCCCGAAAGATGACTTCCCAGTACCAATGACTAAAGTGATGATCGATGCGACTACTGGTCATGAGGCCCTATCATTTATGGATGGGTCATCCGGATACAACCAAATCTGGATCGCTGAGGAAGACAGAGTGCACACTGCATTCCGTACTCCGAAGGGGATATTCCACTACAAAAGGATGCCGTTTGGCCTCAAGAATGCCAGCGCTACCTACCAAAGAGCTATGACCAAGATCTTTGATGATTTGCTCTTCAAGAAAGTAGAGTGCTACATTGATGATTTGGTAGTGAAAACTATAAGAAGAGAAGACCATTTGCAAGACCTGAGGGTAGTATTCCAGAGGCTGTGCAAATATGAACTCAAGATGAATCCCATGAAATGTGCCTTCAGCGTGTCCAGTGGAAAATTCCTCGGGTTTATTGTCCGTCATAGGGGCATTAAAATTGACCCATCCAAGATTAAGGCTATCCAGGAGCTCCCTCCACCAAGGAATCTGTCCGAGCTGAGATCTCTGCAAGGGCGTCTGGCCTATATCCGACGATTTATATCAAATCTGTCGGGAAGATGCCACCCCTTTCACAAGCTCATGATGAAAGATGTGCCGTTCCTCTGGGACGATGGCTGTCAGGAAGCCTTTGAGAAGCTGAAAGAATACCTCAAGACCCCTCCGGTGCTGGGGGCACCAATTAAGGGCAGGCCCTTGATACTGTATATCGCAGCCACATACTGTTCCCTGGGGGCAATGCTGGCACAGATAAATGAAGAAGGCAAAGAACAAGGCTTGTACTACCTAAGTAGGAGGCTGATTAGAACTGAAGAAGGTTACAGCTACATAGAAAAGACCTGCTTGGCACTGGTCTTTGCTGTCAAAAAGCTCCGACACTATATGTTGTCACATGAAGTCAGATTGATATCTGCAGCAGATCCGCTCAAATACATATTGACTCAGCCAGTACTGAAGGGCCGATTGGGCAAATGGGCAATAATCTTGATGGAATTCGATATTACCTATACACCCCAGCGGGCGATAAAAGGACAGGCCGTGGCTGATTTCTTCGCAGAGCATCCTGTGCCGGAAAATGATATGCTAGGGACTGAGTTACCCGATGATGAGACACTCGAGGCCTGCCAAACCCAGTCAGTTATGTGGCAACTATTCTTCGATGGAGCATCCAGAACAGAGACAGACTCCGATGGAAAGACCAGAATACGGGCTGGAGCCGGTATTGTGCTGAAATCACCAGAAGGGGAGGTCGTGCATACTTTTCTGTTCTATAAACAAGCCCTGCACCAATAATGAGGCCGAGTATGAAGCTCTGATAAAATAGGCTATATATAAGCCTCAACATGGGTATCCAAATGATCCAAGTATTCGGCGATTCGATGTTTATAATAAAACAGATCCAAGGGGAGTTCAAAGTGCGGAAGCCAGAACTGAATCCCTACCACCAAAAAGCTGTGCGCCTCATGGCAAAATTCTACCATATTGAGCTCAAGCATGTGGGCCGTGGACACAATGCCCAGGCTGATGCACTGGCAAAGCTGGCCAGCTCACTAGCAGTCCCACCAAATAAGACACTGAACATTGTCGTTATGAACCGGCGGCAAGTCCCCAGTATGCTAGAACGGTGCCCCGAAAAAGACGAAGTTGCCACCATCAGCATAGAACAAGCGCCTGATTGGAGACAGCACCTGCTGCAGTGGTTTCTACACCAACAACTGCCGCAGATAAGAGAAGAAAAGATGAAACTCCTAAGAATCAAAGATTCTTATGAACTCAGGAATGGAATTTTGTTCCGAATAATGGCAGATGCACGTAAGAAGATTCTACTCCGCTGTCTGTCCACTGAGGAAGCCTGGCAAGCGATGAAAGAAACACATGCTGAGACAGCAGGTGCCCACCAGGCTGGTCCCAAGATGAAGATAGAAATCAAGAAGTTGGGATACTATTGGCCCACCATGTTTGAAGACTGCTGTAAATTTGCAAAATCATGCCAGAAATGCCAGGAGCATGCTACTGTGCCTAGAAGGCCTCCTATGACTCTGCACCCTACAGTTCCCAGTTGGCCGTTTGCACAATGGGGAACTGATGTAGTCGGGCCACTGCTGACTTCCTCGGCCGGACATAAGTACATACTGGCCATAACAGATTACTTCTCCAGATGGGCGGAGGCTATAGTATTAAGAGAAGTGATTGGTGAACTGGTCGCCAGATTCATCAAGCATAACATTATCTTCCGGTTCGGGATCCCCATCCGAATAATATCTGACAATGGAAGTCATTTCAGAAATCAGAAGGTCTATCGGCTTGCTGAGAAGTATAAGATCGAATGGAGGACCTCCACTCCTTACAATCCACAGGCAAACGGATTGGCGGAAGCTTTTAACAAGACTCTCTGCACCTTGCTGGCCAAGGTCGTCAGTTCCAATAAGAAGTACTGGGAAGAGAAAATGTATGAAGCTCTGTGGGCATACCGCACTGTCTTCAAGACACCTACAGGGTGCTCACCATACTCGCTGGTATACGGCTCAGAGGCAGTGGTTCCGCTAGAGCTGGAAGTCCCGTCACTCAGAGTGGCAGTCCAATACGGCCTGGCCCGTGGCGAACAGACCAATGCAGAAAGAAGACTAGAAGAACTGGCTGAATTGGAAGGGAAGCGCCTCCGAGCCCAGAAGAGTATCCAAATGTATCAGGCCCGCATGGCCACTGCATTCAACAAACTCGTAAGAGGACTAGAATTCAAGAAAGGTGACCTCGTCATGGTCAAGAAAAAAGAAGTCATGGCGTCCAACCCAAAAGGAAAGCTGAATGCTAACTGGGAAGGTCCTTATGTGATACAGAGGGTCTACGAAGGAGGGGCCTACGTGGTTGTTAACCATCGAGGGGAAATCCAATTCTCACCACTCAACGGAAGACATCTAAAGCTATATCATGCGGCACAACCGGCATTCCCCGAGTGATCAGGCAAAGCTACCCCTTTCCCGGTCTAGTGGCACTCCGCCCTAACCGAGCTACCCATTTCTTGGTATAGCGGCACTCCGCCCTAGTCAAGCTACCCTTTCTTCATCTAGCGGCACTCCGCCCTAGCCGAGCTACCCATTTCTTGGTATAGCGGCACTCCGCCCTAGCCGAGCTACCCTTTCTTCGTCTAGCAGCACTCCGCCCTAGCCGAGCTACCCCTTTCCTTGGTCTAGCGGCACTCCGCCCTAGCCAAGCTACCCTTTCTTCGTCTAGCGACACTCCACCCTAGTCGAGCTACCCTTTCCTTGGTCTAGCGGCACTCCACCCTAGCCAAGCTACCCTTTCTTCGTCTAGTGGCACTCCGCCCTAACCGAGCTACCTATTTCTTGGTATAGCGGCACTCCGCCCTAGCCAAGCTACCCTTTCTTCGTCTAGCGTCACTCCGCCCTAGCCAAGCTACCCTTTCTTCGTCTAGCGGCACTCCGCCCTAGTCGAGCTACCCATTTCTTGGTCTAGCGGCACTCCGCCCTAGCCAAGCTGCACCCATTTCTTGGTATAGCGGCACTCCGCCCTAGCCGAGCTACCTATTTCTTGGTTTAGCGGCACTCCGCCCTAGCCAAGCTACACCCTTTTCCCGGTCTAGCGGCACTCCGCCCTAACCGAGCTACCCATTTCTTGGTATAACGGCACTCCGCCCTAGCCACGCTACACCCATTTCCCGGTCTAGCGGCACTTCGCCCTAACCAAGCTGCCCCCATCTTAAGCTGGTGGCATTCCGACCTGTCACCCTCTAAAAAGGAAGGAAGAAGAAAGAACAAAAAAAAAGTAAAAGTAAAAAAAATGGGGATAAAAATAGAGATACCCCGCCAGGCTTGCTCCTATATTAGGGACAAGTGCAAAAATGGCCCAAAACCCAGCTGTGATGAAAACCCGAAAGGGCACTGCAGGCAAAATCGGGTACCCCGCCACGTGAAAATCCGAAAGGGCGCGTGGGCAAAAGCAAGAGGGGGCCGGCCCCGGCGAAAACCCGAAAGGGCGCTTGGGTCGGTAATGTGGTGATTCCAAAGAAAGCCTCACCTCCCACCATAAAACTCCTCGTCGATCGACCGACGCCTTGCCCGATCAACGATTAAACCCATCCGGAATGGACCTTACGTCTATTCTGTTGAAGCCGTCATGCATTGCTCGAGAAAAATTCCCTCGATAATAAGCCCACCTCGGGATAAACCTTCCGCCTGTTCTGATAAAACACTTCCACTTGTTTCTATCTAAGACCCACCACGATGAAACCTGCCCGGTTTAGACCTTACGTCTATCCCGATGAAACCTATCCTACGTCTCACCGCGATGAAACCTGTTGTTGACCGATTGGCACACTGCCCGATCAACAATGAAACCCTGTCCGATTTAGACCTTACGTCTATCCCGATGAAACCTATGAAATCCTTGCATTGGTATAAACCCAATATTAATGATGAAACCTGATACTGATCGACCGGCACTTTGCCCGATCAGCGATGAAACCTTGTCCGGTTTAGACCTTGCGTCTATTCCGACTAGATCTACAGGTCTCTTTACGTCCCGCCGTGATGAAACATGCTGTTGATCGATTGGCACACTGCCCGATCTATGATGAAACCTATCCAGTTTAGACCTTCCGTCTATCCTGATGAAATCCATGAACTCCTTGCATTGGTATAAATCCAATACCAATGATGAAACCCGCCATTGATTGATTGGCACCTCGCCTAATATCAATGATGAAAAGCCTATCCAGTTTGGACTCTACGTCTATCCTGATGAAGCATATGAAATCTTTGCGTTGGTATGAGCCAATACCAATGATGAAACCTGCTATCGATCGGTTGGCACACCGCCTGATCGACGCTAAAACCCATCCAGGGTAGACCTTCTGTCCGCTCTGACATAGCACAACACTGCTCTTTGAATCTATTCAGACCCTCCGTCTGGATAGATCATGAAACTCTATTCCTTTGCGTTAATGTTAAACCCCACATTAACGATGAAACTCATATTCTCAGCAAACGGCCTTGTGCCCGAGCTGCTACTTATATCCTCTAAATCAATTCGGACCTTTCGTCTGGATAGATCATGAAACCCTACTTCCCTTTGCATTGATGTTGGCACCCACATCAATGATCGTGTGTCCACAATAAACATATGGCGCCATGGTCCATAGGATGAAAGTTTTGGTCCCAGAAAAGACAATGAAAAAGAAAAAGAGAAAGAAAACGACAAAAAAAGTATATATATAAAAATGGGGTTGAAAATAGAGATACCCCGCCAGACTTGTTCAGGCATTCTGGACAAGGGCAAAAATGGCTAAAACCCAGCTGTGGTGAAAACCCGAAAGGGCACTGCAGGCAAAATCGGGTACCCCGTCACGTGAAAATTCAAAAGGACGCGTGGGCAAAAGCAAGAGGGGGCTGGCTCCGGCGAAAACCCGAAAGGGCGCTTGGGTCGGTAATGTGGTAATTCAGAAGTTCCATGCCAACCGGCACGTTGCCTTCACCTCCCCTTCACTGATGATGCCTTCCGTCGGTCATCTGGCTCTATGCCCCACCGATGATAAAGCCTTTCCGCGGTAGATCCTACGTCTACCCTGATGAAACCTACATACCCTCTTTTCACATATCCCACCAACAATAAAACCGGTCACCAGTCTGATAAAGCCTGGCCAGTTCAGACCTTACATCTGTCCTGATCAAACTCCTAAACCATCCCTTGACCGATCGGCTCCTTGCCCGGTCAACGATGAAACCCTACCAGGATAGACCCTACGCCTAGGCTGATGAAACCTACGTATTTCTTGGCAAAGTCCCACCCGCCATAAAACCTGCTGGAATAGACCTTACGTCTGTCCTGACGAGACCTACACCTTTACATACGCCCCACCGTTGATCGACCGGCACCTCGCCCGATCAATGATGAAATCCTCTGTCCGGTTTAGACCTTACGTCTATACTGATGAAACCTGTGAGACTCTTTGCGTCGATATAAACCCAATATCGACGATGAAACCAACCACTAATCGACTGGCATCTCGCCCGATCAGTGATGAAACCATGTCCAATTGAAACACTACCAGTGTAGACCTTTCGTCTATTCTGATGAAACTTATAACTCTTTCTTTACATCGATATAAACCCAATATCGATGATGAAACCAACTGTTGATCGACCGGCACCTCGCCCGATCAACGATGAAACCCTGTCAGTGTAGACCTTTTGTCTATTCTAATGAAACTTATAACTCTTTCTTTACATCGATATAAACCCAATATCGATGATGAAACTAGCTATTGATCGACCGGCACCTCGCCCGATCAATGATGAAGTCCTATCCAGTTCGGACCCTACGTCTGTCCTGATGAAAACCACGCACCCTTCAATGTCCCACCTGCGATAACCTCTACCCAATCTAGACCTTACGTATACTCTGATGAAACTTGTAAAACTCCTTTGCATCGATATAAACCCAATGTCGATGATGAAATCATGTACTGGTCGATTGGCACATCGCCCCGACTAGCTTTGAAACCTGCCCGGGATGGACCATTCGCCCGTTTCGGATTATGCTCTGAGCCTCTTCGCTCACATTCCTGCAAGCCATCTCCCTTGCGGCACGTATGGCCAAGAAGGACGCGTGCTACCACCAACAAAATTCGGTTTAGAGCGCCCCTCGGAGGCCGTCACGCGGTGGAGCGAGTTCCCCATCCTTTCTCTGAAGGGGTGGACGCTCTCCTGCTAGGTACGGGGTATTCCTATAGGGACCGCTGAAACCGCTGCCAAATCGCCGTGAAATATTGACGGTGCGATAAGTTAAGAGCAAACCACATGTGAGACTGGTATAAAGAGTCCTTTCCATTGAATAAAAAGGGAATACAAGAAGGGCCCCTGAGGGGAAATTGTATTACAAAAAGAGGGGGGAAACAGATATTCACGGGCGCCGGAATATGTCTTCAAAGGCCAGAAGCCCTACATGCGGGGCAGCCCCCAGTTCATGAAGTCGAGCCTCCTCCTCCTGTAGCCGAGCAGACTCGTCCCGAAAGGATGCCATCTGCCCCTCCAACAGAGCTACTTCCTCCGCAAGCTGCGGTCGAGAAGTTGTTATCTGCGGCAGTTCAGCCCGGAGGTCAAACAGTTCAGCCTCCAGGATGGTTATCCGGCTGCGCACGAACTGCTCCCGCTGCGCCAGAGACTGCAGTTGGCATTGGCGCTCCTGAAGAACAGAGTCCGCCTTCTCCAGCTCAGATTTGCACTCCTTCCTTTGCAACTTCAAAGCTGTCAGTCTGTCAGACATAATATGCGCCAAGAAGTCCCGACGATGTATAAACTTTAACAACAATAAAACCCGATGGGCCCATATTTCCATGGGACAACCCATCGCCTGCAGACCAACGGTGAAACGCTCGGCTATCTCCTTGAGCCGCAGATAAGTCAGTCCGGGTTGGGACTCCACCAGCTGGCGCAGCATGTCCAGATTTTGCCAGACGAAACTCTCGGATGAAGCGAAGCCAGGAGAAGGGGCTGGAGCTACTTCGAAAGTCACCTCGCCATCAATGTCTACCCACAGTGCAACATCCGGCTGAGAGGACGAAGACGGCAAATCCGCTGGAAGAACTGGCCGGTCCCTCTCTGTGCTCTCCGGCTGAGCTGAAGATTCCTCCTCCACCGCTGTCTCGGGTGCTATGGCTTGAATATCCACGGAGGGAGGACCAATGAATGATGGAGCTATCCCTTCATGAGTCTCCTGAATAAGGGCTTCATCTTCAGCTACTCTTTCTGATAATGGGGGCGAAAGGTCCCTAGTCTGTAGAGGCAGAGATCCAGTCTCTATAGCCACTGTGGCAGGGACTACTGATTCGGGCGCAATCGACATTACGGCTAAAGGCGGAGCTTCTGGCTGGGTCTACTTCGGCTCTGAACTCTGAGGCCCTGACAGGGATGGAAATCTCTCCTGATGATCCCAAGTCCAGTGATGTTAAGTTAGTTGAGGATTGTATTCTCACTGGCACGGGGCGAATAACCTCAGAAATTTCCATGCAAGTTGAAGGTAAAGCAGGGATGATGATCAAATCTGCAGATGAGACATCCATGGAGACTGCGGCCGCATCTGAGCTGGTAGTGACAGGGTCCTAAGGACAAAGCAGAATGATCCTCATCAATGGATGGAAGAAAATAAATAGAACAGCAAACAAAAAAGAAGCTTACCTTTAAAGTGAGGTCTATATCCTCAAGATGAGACAAAAGAGGAGAAAGCTTCGTCGTTGAAGCAACAAATGGAGGGGTTATGTTGACCTCAGTGTCGAGCCTGGCAAACTCCTCTTGCAATTCCTCCTCAGAAGATAGCATCAACAGTTTAGGAGGTTGAAAGGGCGGGAGGCCTTTTGCAAATACAGGCAGGGCTTCTGATTTTTGGATTTCCTCTTCGCTGCTGCTGAAGGTCACTTCCTCCTCATTATCAGGCACGGTCTCGGAGCTGCCCGAGGATATCTCCACTCTAGCTATGTGCTGCGAGGTCGCCTCTAGAGCATGCCGGGATGCAGACCGGGTGATTATGCGTCTGGCCGGAATAGGGCTCTGTTTTGTTTGAGTCCTTTCACTTTCCTGCGGTTGAGACGACTCTCCCACTACTATCGTAGCCCCAGTCGGCTCCCTGACTGTCACCTCAACAAAAGGGGAACTCTGAGGGATATAATGAAAAAGAATGACAACAAAGTATAAAGAGAAAAGATGAGAGAGCACATTTACCCTCCTCCTCGCCAGCCGGGGTAGGAGAAGGCAGCCTCGTGTCCCTCTCCGCAGGCACTGCAACCTGCTCCGGGGCTGTATCAGATAAAGAGAAGCTCAGTCTCGAAGGACGCCTTAAAAGAATAGTCAAGAAAACAATGAAGATTGCATCTGCAAGATATTTATTGCTACTCTCAGCAGGTTCCTGAGCAGCCTCCCTCTGAGACCTGAACTCGTCAAAAGAGGGGATGTCTAGAAGAGGGGTCCCGGCGTCCGTCGCAACTAGAGCTGACTGCTGGACCCGAACAACTTTGGCCCTCTTGGCCTTGACAAGTGCAGCTTTCACCACAGAAGGCTTCCTCTTCTTTCCCGGAGGCAGGGGAGTGGTCGTAGGTGCCGCTGTAGGGATTTCAAAGTAAGCAGGCTTCTCAGCTTGAGCGATAATCTTCCTGTAAAGTCCCTGCCGTTTTATGTCCGGTCTATCTGTGCAAAACATAAGAAGGATAATCATAGTCGACAGATGCAGAATACAACAATAAAATAAAGATGCCATGAGCACACAGGAAGGGTCATACCTGCTGGGTCGTCATAGAAGGTGGAAAGCGGCCAATACAGATAAGCCACCTCCTTCGAGCGGGAAGCAGCCTCCTTCACGAGCCAGCATACGTCACTTATGGTCTGGCATTTCTCCGTCAAGGCAGCTAAATCTCTGTGTCCGTGGAAGTCAAGGTAATGAAACAGGCCGAGGTAATCCATGCACCAGCCGTCGACATAATGAAAAGAAATAAAAAGCGGCTTATTCAGAATGCCAGCTATCGGGTTCTCTACTGACAGCCCGTGAACATTCAGCAGTACGAAAAGCCAAGAAGTGTGCTGATAATATGTGTTGGTGCGGTCTTCCCTCTGCACAAATGTCCGATAAGGGTGAAATCTGTCTACCGGGCCCCTCCAGGGGGCTGCTGTCGGGAGAGGCTCCTCCGGGGGAAATGGAAACTGCACCTCCACATGAATACTCCCTATGTGGCCCAGCTACCCCAGGTACTTTGTAAAAGCATCTTCATTGATCTCAGAAAATACAGGAGTGGGTATTTCAAAGCCTTCCTCTTTTAAGGACCGACGCCTGGTAATGTATGTGTCCTCCTCCCTCGGATGCTGTGAATAGAGCCTTTCCAGATGAACCTCATCAATTTCAAATACAGGCCCTGATTGTCGCTTTAAGAAAGAGCGCTCGGCCACATCCCAGAAGGTGCCTCTGCCATCCTTATAAAAATTGGTGCGGGTATTCCACCATTTGATGTATTCTGATGTGACCCGAGGAATACGATTAGAAATGGTCGGGACCCTGAAAGTTACGCCCTCTCGGTGATGAAAGAAATCCCACCATATCCGACCGTCACTGGCAATGGAGGACCCATGCTTGGCACGGCTGTCCAAAGGGAACTGAGCAGCTGATGAAGGAATATGCTGATCGTAGCTGAAGTTTCTGCTGAAACGGAATGGGTAATAGGGCTCCAAGATGAGCAAGCCTCCCTTCCTGAAGACCAATACACTGGGTCGGATAGCCATGGCCCACCTTACCTGTTCTGGTTCTAATATGGGTCGGGTGGCATTGACCCCCGAAACAGGATGGACATAAACTTCTACCTCCTCCATTCTGCATTCCCTCTGAGGGTCTACTAAAGGAGCCGAACCTACTGCCAAGCTCCAGAAATGAATGCTACCAGGAGCATCTACAGGCACTTTTGTCAACCGGCCCCTGATCTTAAACAGCGGCTCTGAGAAAAGACCAGGTTCGGCGCTAGCAAACTCAATCATCCGAGGGAGCAGTGTGTCTGACTGCAAAGTTCTTAGGGCCAGCTCGGGGAAAATGCTGCAAACCCAAGCATTGAAGAAATGAAATGGACCTACAGTCCGTAAGGAACGGGGAACCCGATGTCTATGCAAATCTCCCAGCGATTTGTAAACTAAACACAAAGCCGTCGGGCACAGAGACAGTCTCATCCCCCAGGCCATCTGACAGGCCGGATATATAGCCTCCGGTCTGATAGTCGTCTCGTCCCCTTGGGGGAGAGCGAAAGTGCACAGCCAGATGATGGGGACATCACCTCCCATGCCCACGTTCACAGCTCGTCTCCTCGCCCCGGTTGCATCCGGCATGGTCTAGTCATTTAATTTTGAGTCCTATGTAATTTTTATTTGAGTCATTTGATATATTTTCCCTTTTATTTGAGTCATGTTCCTAGGTCTTGTGTTCATTTCCCTAAGTTTGAGTGTCATTAGGTTGTCTAGTTAGCTATTGGGCCCAATTCATGGGGCTTGGCCCAAGGGCTCTCCCCTACCCCCTCGGTTATTTGTCATTGAGTCAATTGTCAGGGACTTTTGTAGAAATGTGGGTTTCCTATATATAGGACCACATTCCCCCCCCATTTCAACTTAATGAATCAATGAATGAAAAAACTTGCCATTTTGAGAGTTTACACTTCTTATCTAGTGGAGAGATTCCATTTTTTGGGTGAGAAACCCTAGGGGAGAGATTCCCCACCCTTCCCTCTCTTAATCTCTCTTTTTCACTCCACTTTCTCTCTCCTCAACACCCAAATTCGAATTTTCTTCTCTGTCCTCCCTTCCCAACCACCTCCACTCCCCACCTACCCCATTTAAGCCTCTTCCCATTCCCCACAACCCTCATCAATACTCCACCCCTTCCCAAGACCCCCTCCACCAATCCTCTCCTCACCATCCAACCCCCAACTACCCCTCCCACTTTCCCAAGCACCCTTCCCACTACCCCAAGCACCCCTTCCCTTCCCCAACACAACCCCCCTATTCCCAAGACAAAAAATTAACCCCACCCTTAAACCTATTTTCGAATATCCTTTCCCTCTCTCCATTCCAACCAAATTCGCAGCCCCTACTACCACCATCTATTGGACCCTCTTCCAGACCTTATTCTCCACCTCCCACACCTTAGAACACCCCCTCCAAGACTCCCTTACAACCAGGGGTCACTCCCACACTCATCTACCCCCTTCCCCTTCTTCTTTCTTGGTCATTGGAAGCTACTTCGAAGTTGCAGTTTGCTGTCCAGAGGTTACAGATAAACCAGCAACTTGCAGCGGCCACCACGACTTCCTCCGGACGAGTTTGAAGACCCAAGAGCCATCGTCGGAAGCGTCTACCAGTCTTCTTCGCAACAGAAGTGGTTTCATCTTCTTCCAATCTCCGAGCCGTCCAAGAGATCCATTCTCCCACAACTGCGTAGTTCTGCCTCGGCTGAGGACCTGAGCCAGATTAGAAGCTCTGCCACGATGAACCCCGAAGGAATCAATCCACGAGTTCTTCTTCAAAGTTCTTCATCACCCAGTCTACTTCCAGAATCAAGAAACAGAACTTCATTCGGCGTTCGTGATCCAGAGTTCTCATTTTTCTCCCTCAGCTATGCAGATCTGCTACTCATAGTCTACACCGATCAGTCGCCATTGTTCTGCATCCCCTAGTATTCTCCAATATCGGTTGGCTTCCCCGTCAGTTTTGCTACGAAGAGGACTTGTCCACGATTCCAACGACTCTGACGGTGCTTGATTCCGAGGTCGGGAGCTGCCGGGGCATCCTCTGTAACCTGCTATTGGAAACTAGGAGCTAGCTCTGCAGAGATCCTGATCCGGAGAGAAAGCTTCACCACGACAAACTCCTGAGGAATCAGGCCACAGGATCTTCTGCAAAGTTCTTTCTCTCCTTGTCTACTTTCAGAACCAAGAAGCAGAACTCCGTTCGACATCTTGCATCAAAAGTTACCAATTTTCTTCCTCAGGCGTTCGACTCTGCTTCCCACTGTCTGCATCGATCACTCCTCACTTTTCTGAGTCCTCTGATCTTCACCGGCATCTTTTGGCATCCCCGTTTGTTCTGTTGTAAAGAGGACTCACCCACGGTTCCAACGGTTCCAACAGCGACTGATTCGGAGTTCGGGAACGGTCGGGGCAGCCACGTCTTCCTGCTATTGATAGTCTGTTGCAGACAGTCCGAGATTCAGCAACCCTGTCCGTACTCCCGCCCAGGCCGCCAGCGACCATTGAAGAAATTGCCAAAATTCAGAGGCACTCCTGTTCCAGAGACGAAGAGATCCCCATTGGTCTAAGCCTCAGCGAAATTCCAGAGAGAGTTCTGCGGCCTCCACACCCTCTGTCTGTCAGCTATTACAGAGAGAAGACTGATTCGGTGTCATCACTTCTTCATCACTCTTAGCACTAGTTTCCCCTCCCCGCTTGGCTAGCTGAAGGCCCCTCCCTGTGTGGAGGTAGTGTTTGGATGTAACTATCATCTTCCCTTCCCCACGATCCCCCCCTTGCATGGGGTGTAGTGTTGTAATAGCTTAAACAGGTCAAGCTACCCCGGCGCGGCGTGTGGGGAACCCACGCTTCCCCGCTCGCCCTCGTCTCCGAGCGGGACCGGTTTCTTCAAACCGGTCGAGTGAGTGCTCCAAAACTTTACTCTAATTCATGCTTGTTCTTTCAATATTAGTTCATAAACTCCGCTGGCCGTGACGAGAGCCCGATCCTGAAGCTCATTTGCTATAAGTGATCATCGTGGGAAGAGAGTGGAACCTGTGCCCTTTGGCACTTCGTCGGACCCTTGATTTGGGCAGCCGTACCCTTGGGGAATCAAACCTTGGCCTTGCTGGCCCTCTACCAGCAAGGGCCTAGCCCACACAGCCTCCCCTTGGCATTGCCAAGTTACCCCGGGTCTTAGTGAGCATCGAGTGAGCGGTTGCTATTATCGGTCCATTTTTGAATGTTTAATTGTGCTTGCTTGTTGAGTCCTAGGTTGTGTCACATCAATTGGTATCAGAGCAAGTTCTAGACTTGTCTCTACTAAGTCTTGTCCACGGGCCATTGCATGCATCACCCTTGTCCACTATCATGACTACCTCATACATGGCATATTCGCCACTTTTAGGCCCATTAGAAGCCTTTGTGTTTGATGTATCCCGCCCTAGCATATATCTAGAATGGGAGAAGTCCATAGACCAACACTTTGGGAGGTTTACCCTGTCAGGGCTTGTCCAAGTCAACTATGCCAAGAGTTTACTTTGGCGCCAAGCTAGGAAAGAATGGGAGAACATTGTAGGTTTGAGAGAAGCCAAAGGGGAAGCACCCATTGAATCTTGGGATGAAATGAGGGCCGATCTTAGAAAGATCTACGCACCCCAACCCAAACCTCTTCAACCAACCGATCTTTCACCCCTGAACCCAACTCCCACTCATGAACTTCCCCGACCAAGCCCAACCCAAGTCCACCCATGTTCACCACCCCGAGAGTACCATGCACTAACCATTATCACTCCACCCACCATAGACTATCCTACCCCATTATCCTTGGAAGTTGTGGCCCACACTCCTACCCAAGTGGAGATAGATGCCAATCCGGATTCACCTCCCACCATAGAGAACATCCTAGACCCCCCACTTCCACCCACCTCTCCTAGTTCGGGTCCTCATGAGCCGCACACCCTAACCATGAATGAGTCCATACTCCAATGGCTTAAGCAAGGCCCCACCATTCCTAGCTCACCACCTTACCTCTCACCCTTGGCATATCAAGTCCAAATTATGCCCACCCGGTCTTCCCATGTCACACATCAAACCTCCTACTTTGTGGAAGGCTTAGGGGACCTAGTGGACTGTTTACAATGGCAAGTCTACCTGACCAATATGCTAGCCATAGGACCATTGGAGTCTAGCCCCATCTACTCTAGTGGACCCTTCCTAGCTTACCCCGCCACTGGTTCCATCACCTCCATCTACACTAGTGGCCATTATACGAGTGAAATCCTCCTCTTTCTCCCCAAGGATGAGAAACCAATCTTGGCCCACTTCCCACCCATCAAGATTCCAATTGCTTTAATTGGCCAACCCACTAGAGACCTTGGCCCAATTATCTTGGAGGAGGATGACTCACCGTTTGGGTACCTTGAAGACATAGAGTGCCACCCTCTAGGAAGACCTTTCCACTACCCCTTTGATCCCTTCCTATGGGAGCCTAGACCCCTATGTGACCCAACCACCTTATCCACCACCCACCTTTCCCTAACCCAACCCACCATGTTTGACCCAATCCACCCCATCCTAGATCCGGGTTACACCTTGGGAGCCATGACCTTGGGCCACATATCCCCAGGTAATAAGGTTGTACCTCACCCCATGATGACCACCTTCTTAGATCCATTCGATCCTTTCCAATGGGAGTTCAAAGGTTGTCCCACACCTATACACATGGAAGTCACCTTTGGGAAAAGCATGCATGTGTCTAGGCTTACCATACCCCTTGGCATGAACACTATGTTGGGTCCATTCATTCATATCACCCACATGTCAAGTAGAAAGTATGAGTGGTCCATATTCGGATGTCATGGTCCACCTTCATTCATCATGGGTCTTAAGCATGTCAAAGGCATCTACGGATGTCCGGGTCCCCCAATATTTATCACCAATTTGCATGATAGGGCCACCTACGGGTGCCCCGGCCCACCTAGGCTAACCAAAGTCTACACTGCATCATTACACGATAGGTCTACTTTTGGTTGCCCAGGTCCACCCATCACCCCTAGGATGTCTGCATTCATAACATTGCATAAAGAGATCCGCAAGCACATTAGCAAGAAGAATGTGACTTATAAAAGGCGAGCTGACTCTCATCGACGTCACCAAGAATTCCATGAGGGTGACTTTGTGATGGTAAGGACGGAGAGGCTCTCCCCGGGAGCCATCTCCACATTGAGGCCACGTGGGGCTGGTCCCTTCCAGGTCCTGAGGCGCATTGGTGCAAATGCCTATGAGTTAGATCTCCCCGAGGAATATGGGGTAAGTCCCACATTCAGTGTCACCGACCTAGTGCCATACAAGGCACCCACGGTGGTACCTAGTGAGGATATTGAGCCTATTCCCTCCGTTGAGAGAGCACCCACCCGTGAGGAGAGTCCACCAGCCAAGAGAGCCCAGCGTGAGCGCATTGAACGAATATTGGATGAACAGGTCACTACCACCAGGAGCAAGGTATACGAGCGCTATCTCGGCAAGTGGATGGATCGGTCTCGTTCAGAAGACTTGAGGGCAGTACCACTTCTACACCCTCCAAGGAGGGAAGGACACTTACTCGACGGAGTCGAGTTCTCCGCACCCCGGGAGTATGATGGGGACATCACCTCCCATGCCCACGTTCACAGCTCGTCTCCTCGCCCCGGTTGCATCCGGCATGGTCTAGTCATTTAATTTTGAGTCCTATGTAATTTTTATTTGAGTCATTTGATGTATTTTCCCTTTTATTTGAGTCATGTTCCTAGGTCTTGTGTTCATTTCCCTAAGTTTGAGTGTCATTAGGTTGTCTAGTTAGCTATTGGGCCCAATTCATTGGGCTTGGCCCAAGGGCTCTCCCCTACCCCCTCGGTTATTTGTCATTGAGTCAATTGTCAGGGACTTTTGTAGAAATGTGGGTTTCCTATATATAGGACCCCATTCCCCCCCATTTCAACTTAATGAATCAATGAATGAAAAAACTTGCCATTTTGAGAGTTTACACTTCTTATCTAGTGGAGAGATTCCATTTTTTGGGTGAGAAACCCTAGGGGAGAGATTCCCCACCCTTCCCTCTCTTAATCTCTCTTTTTCACTCCACTTTCTCTCTCCTCAACACCCAAATTCGAATTTTCTTCTCTCTCCTCCCTTCCCAACCACCTCCACTCCCCACCTACCCCATTTAAGCCTCTTCCCATTCCCCACAACCCTCATCAATACTCCACCCCTTCCCAAGACCCCCTCCACCAATCCTCTCCTCACCATCCAACCCCCAACTACCCCTCCCACTTTCCCAAGCACCCTTCCCACTACCCCAAGCACCCCTTCCCTTCCCCAACACAACCCCCCCATTCCCAAGACAAAAAATTAACCCCACCCTTAAACCTATTTTCGAATATCCTTTCCCTCTCTCCATTCCAACCAAATTCGTAGCCCCCACTACCACCATCTATTGGACCCTCTTCCAGACCTTATTCTCCACCTCCCACACCTTAGAACACCCCCTCCAAGACCCCCTTACAACCAGGGGTCACTCCCACACTCATCTACCCCCTTCCCCTTCTTCTTTCTTGGTCATTGGAAGCTACTTCGAAGTTGCAGTTTGCTGTCCAGAGGTTGCAGATGAACTAACAACTTGCAGCGGCCACCACGACTTCCTCCGGACGAGTTTGAAGACCCAAGAGCCATCGTCGGAAGCGTCTACCAGTCTCCTTCGCAACAGAAGTGGTTTCATCTTCTTCCGATCTCCGAGCCGTCCAGGAGGTCCATTCTCCGACAACTGCGTAGTTCTACCTCGGCTGAGGACCTGAGCCAGATTAGAAGCTCTACCACGACGAACCTCAAAGGAATCAGTCCACGAGTTCTGCTTCAAAGTTCTTCATCGCCCAGTCTACTTCCAGAATCAAGAAACAGAACTTCATTCGGCATTCGTGATCCAGAGTTCTCATTTTTATCCCTCAGCTACGTAGATCTGTTACTCATAGTCTGCACCGACCAATCGCCATTGTTCTGCATCCCCTAGTCTTCTCCGATATCGGTTGGCTTCCCCGTCAGTTTTCTGTGAAGAGGACTTGTCCACGATTCCAACGACTCTGACGGTGCTTGATTCCGAGGTCGGGAGCTGCCGGGGCATCCTCTGCAACCTGCTGTTAGAAACTAGGAGCTAGCTCTGTAGAGATCCTGATCCGGAGAGAAAGCTTCACCATGACAAACTCCTGCAGAATCAGGCCACGAGCTCTTCTGTAAAGTTCTTCCTCTCCCTGTCTACTTTCAGAACCAAGAAGCAGAACTCCGTTCGACATGTTGCATCAGAAGTTACCAATTTTCTTCCTCAGGCGTTTGACTCTGCTTCCCACTGTCTGCATTGACCACTCCTCACTTTTCTGAGTCCTTTGATTTTCACCGGCATCTTTTGGCATCACCGTTTGTTCAGTTGTAAAGAGGACTCACCCACGGTTCCAACGGTTCCAACAGCGACTGATTCGGAGTTCGGGAACGGTCGGGGCAGCCACGTCTTCCTGCTAGTGATAGTCTGTTGCAGACAGTCCGAGATTCAGCAACCCTGTTCGTACTCCCGCCCAGGCCGCAGCGACCCTGAAGAAATTGCAAAATTCAGAGGCACTCCTGTTCCAGAGACGAAGAGATCCCCACTGGTCTCACCCTCAGCGAAATTCCAGAGAGAGTTCTGCGGCCTCCACACCCTCTGTCTGTCAGCTATTACAGAGGAAGGCTGATTCGGTGTCATCACTTCTTCATCACTCTTAGCACTAGTTTCCCCTCCCCGCTTGGCCGGCTGAAGGCCCCTCCCTGTGTGGAGGTAGTGTTTGGATGTAACTATCATCTTCCCTTCCCCACGATCCCCCCCTTGCATGGGGTGTAGTGTTGTAATAGCTTAAACAGGTCAAGCTACCCCGGCGCGGCGTGTGGGGAACCCACGCTTCCCCGCTCACCCTCGTCTCCGAGCGGGACCGGTTTCTTCAAACCGGTCGAGTGAGTGCTCCAAAACTTTGCTCTAATTCATGCTTGTTCTTTCAATATTAGTTCATAAACTCCGCTGGCCGTGACGAGAGCCCGATCCTGAAGCTCATTTGCTATAAGTGATCATCGTGGGAAGAGAGTGGAACCCGTGCCCTTTGGCACTTCGTCGGACCCTTGATTTGGGCAGCCGTACCCTTGGGGAATCAAACCTTGGCCTTGCTGGCCCTCTACCAGCAAGGGCCTAGCCCACACAGCCTCCCCTTGGCATTGCCAAGTTACCTCGGGTCTTAGTGAGCATCGAGTGAGCGGTTGCTATTATCGGTCCGTTTTTGAATGTTTAATTGTGCTTGCTTGTTGAGTCCTAGGTTGTGTCACATCACCAGAAGGTCAGATAAGCTGCACAATGAGTAATGGGGTCAACCCCTGCTGGGTTCGGGCCGTCTACACCTGCTCGGCGCAGTGAAGCCGGCAATGCTGATTTATAACGAGGGGCCCTGATCTGCTTACTGGGAGTCGGCCCCACGAAAGGGAAGTCTGTATACTTCAAGGGACCCCCGAAGAAGTACTGTATCCACTGTCCTACACAGACTCTCAACCTGCTGCTCTTTTCCCGGGGTTGATATCCTTTGGAAGATCCCCTGCTATAGGCCAGACAAATGGTCCGATAAGCCTTCATCAAGTACCGGTATGCGTAGCCAAAAGAATATCTGCCCTCTCCATCAGAGGCGTCCTTTACAGAGTCATCTAGACAGACCTCTTCATATGACTCCCCATCTATAGGCAGGCCTGAAAGCTGCGCAAGACTCCAAAGATCGAGAGAAGTCTCCCCTTCTGCTGTATAGAACGTATTAAACTGTGGGCAGAACACTTCAAGCATGCCGCAACATAATCCCCGAGAGATGGGATAGCGGAACCTCGAGGTAAATACACTATGATATACCCCAGCCCTAATCAGTAAAGGGGCGTATTCCTTCAAGACAAATTCTGTAAACTCCACGGCTCCTACCCTGAAGAGATGGGCGTCTGTCACTTTAGCATCTCCAAACCAGCCGGCAGCCAGCTGATATTTAAATTGAACGGCCAGACAGTTCAGAATAAATGGCTCGTCCCTGTAACCCCACTTCATAGGAGCTAGAAAAAGTCCAAAGTTGGGCTTCTCCCGATGGACGCAACCGGCTGCATGGTCCCACCTTGCCGGGGTAAACTCTAGAGCACGGGTCAGCATCTTCTTCTCCGGCTCTAACTCAGAAATGCCCAGCACGGCATTCCAGTCCCTCTGCTCTCCTGGGAGATATATAGCTCGGGCTTGATAAACAGAACCCTTCATGCTGTCTCTGTCAGCCAGTATTGCCGCTTCCACAGACCGAGCAAGCAGGAAATCCCTCATTCCGCCTATGGTGAAGGTCCGGATAAATGGCAGCAGATGACGATCCTTCGGCAGGTCCGGACGGTAGTCGGCAGCCCTTCTGAAATCAATCCCTTCTGTGGAAGAATAGACTCCGGAAGATGGCACTGTGTCGGTCTCGGAATCAGAGGACTCGTCAACAGTGGCGATCTGGTTATAGCCGAAGCTCAGACTATTCACATTCAGCCAGTTGACTGAAGCCCGAGATATGTCCGGCTGAGCCGATGAACTCGCTCCCACAGTCATGGAAGCCGCAGCAGAAGAGTCGGAAGCCATGTCAGTGACTGCAATCAAGAAAAGATGAAAATAAGCATCGGAAAGATGAATGAGCATGTGATGATTGAATAAATAATTCTAATGAAATTTCGGCAGCATTTCCTCTTGTCCGGGGTTTGCCCAAGAAAATAGGGAGTCACCCACCAAGAGGGAGTGATCCTGAACATAAAATGGGATTCAATCCCGTATAATGAACCTACCCGAGACTAAATCGGTCAAAAAGGGGGGGGGGAACAAAATAAGGCTCTCGGAGCGGGGAAGATCACCGCCGCCGCCGAGATGAAGAGAGAGAAGAGGGATGTGTAAATGAGGGTAAAAGCCCTCTCGGAGGGTTAAAAAAGATAAGGGGAGGGGCTTCTCGGCGCGAAGCAATGCGTGCCGAGAGCCCTCCTTCACCCGGATGGAAATGCGCGCCGAGAAGCAACCGCCGAAGACGAGCGCACCGAGAAGCCCTTGCCAAAGACGCCCGCGCCGACAACAGTCGCTCCGAGAGGGTCACGCCGAGAAGTAACCCAATTATAGCACCGAGAAGTCAAAAGGCAGTTGAAAATATGGAGATGAAAAACATGAAAATGAAAGATATATGCACAATATTGTTACAGTAACATGAACAAGCTGAATAACAATGACAGAAAGAAATTGAGGAAGATACCCTCGAATGATGAAGGGCACCTGCAGACCCCGTGCCGCTTATTCTGCACTTACGCCGCCCGCAGGTGGGGGGCATTTGTTGACACCTTGAAAATGAGCAAGGGCAGAAGCAGAATTGAAAAGAAGATTAGACCAACAGTGACAGATCAATGATGAAGTTCATCAACCATCTACCCGGCTGAAGCCTTTCGTCGGCCAAGCTGATGTCCGGTGCCATTGTCAGTCAGACGGCGGCACTGATGAAGCAGTAGTCATCCGACTGATGAGACCTCCTAGCACATTCTAACAAGAAGCCGGAACTGGCAAATGAAGATTGTAAAGACTTTTACAAAGTCAGAACAAAAGAAGAATCATCTCCACAAACTATACACCCGGCTGAAGTCTTCTCATATTGAAGCTGATGTCCGGTCTTGTCATCGTTCAGGTGACAATGCTGATGAAACCCCAGTCCAATGACTGATGAAGGTTCCTTTGGTCCACTTGAGTCCAACAACAAAGTCCTGATACAGTTCCGATATGTTTATAGAGCTAACAGTTCTAAGTGGAGCTTAAAAGCCCTAAATGGGCCTATGAAATGGGCTTAGGGGTGTGGCATCCAGGCCCCCTCACTCAAATCGCACGCCGCGCCGGGAGCTACTATCATCTCAGGCGCGCCGTGAAGATGGAGTGGAGTGGCACGCCGACTTCCACCTGCCGAGAGGGTAAGAGGATCGGGTCTATAAAAACCCACCCCTTCGAAAAGCAAGAAAAAAAGGGGGAGGAGGCCAATTGATTAGAAGAAAAAAAAGGAAGAGAAGAGACTACCAAGAGACCAACAGAGAGAGAGAGCCTCCTCCGCTGAGAAAAGGGAGAAGAGATCAATCCGAAGAGAAAGAGAAGGAGAAGAAGCTCCAGGTGGGCAGCTGGGGAGGGAGAGGAGTCAATGCTCCGCCCTCCCCCATGTTCTCTTTTCTTCTTCATGTAATTATACGAGTCTTGTCTCGATTCCTCGGATGTAACCCGGATATCCCGGCCCCTGGCTCATCCCCCCCTTTCCTCACTCACTTCTCGTGGTTGATTTGAGTTTTGGAATGATGCAAAT